>PVLA01009526.1:0-73952 GCA_004027455.1 Hydrochoerus hydrochaeris | reverse complement strand
CGCCTCCGCCTCCGCCTCCGCCTCCGCCTCCGCCTCCGCCTCCGCCTCCGCCTCCGCCTCCGCCTCCGCCTCCGCCTCCGCCTCCGCCTCCGCCTCCGCCTCCGCCTCCGCCTCCGCCTCCGCCTCCGCCTCCGCCTCCGCCTCCGCCTCCGCCTCCGCCTCCGCCTCCGCCTCCGCCTCCGCCTCCGCCTCCGCCTCCAGCGCCCCCCAGACCACAGCGGTTTCGCTTCAAATGCCGGCCTCGGTTTGAGCTACGAGGTCGCAAATGAAGCTAGCTTGCGCCAAGACCTCTCCAGGTGAACAAATGGGTTTCCGCCTGGCCTTGGGGCCCTAGCCAAGCCTTACTCCTGCACACTCACGACACGTTTCCCTCGATTAGGTCAGTTGAAGCCGAAAGATTTAGAATAGGAAGTTGGCAAAGAATTGGCTACATTTATCCCCTTTTGGCTGCCTTTTGCAGTTTGTTGCTCTTCTGTGTCCTCACAATCATGACTTATCTGCTGTCTCTTATCACACAACCAAAGCATGACACTGAAAACTTACAGTTTGACCTTGGTTTAATATTGCGAGTGCGCAATAAAATATCCCTCCCTCGAGCCTATGTATCATATCAAAAGCTAGATATTCAGGGCAAACTCCTCATGTTGTATGCTGTATTAATTTATGAGGGAGCGTTTGCACTTTGGTATTGATTGTGTCTTCAAGAGAGGAGAGTAATTTGTAGCTTGAGGAAACAAAGAAAGTGCTGAAACCATAGGCATCTTCCTTTCCTATTCCCTCTAGCCAGCTCCCATGAAGCCCCTTTGGAGGACCCTTGGCTAAGTCCCATCTACAGCTGTTTGCATTGTCTAGGCTTGCCCCTCTGGCCTCTCAGAGGAATGTAGCCAAGGAACCGGAAAGAGGCTGCATGCTTTCTGCCCCTCCTGAGGTGAAGAGTAAGTGGAAACACAAAGCCTGCCCCCTTTCCAGCTTCTGCTTCCAGCTTCGTGCCTTCGTCTCAAACACAAAACATTTCTGTAGCATTTCGCTGTACATGGCCCCATTAGTTTACCATAGTCTTTGTCCTGACAATCAAAGAAAACGACTGAGTGATACCAAAAATGCAGAAAGCGCACACGTAGCGGGGGTAGAGGTGGGGTGTAATGTTTAAAATATGTCATCCAAAAATTTCGCACTAGTCACACATCCAGGGGTCAGTGCAGTTGAGGGCTAAGTAACCAGAGTAAATGCATGACCTGTGTCACAAATGAGGAGGAGGAAATTGTGAGACTTTAAGATCTCTAGGCAGATTGGGACCAGCAAAGCCTTTGGCTCCCACCTGCAAAAGGATTCCTAGAGAAGGTGGGATTTGAGAAATAACTGAGTGATAGAACCAAATGGCCATAAGATACTTACTTCCCAAGGCAGGAGTGGGATTCGAAGGTGGAGTCCACTTTGATTAGGAAGCTGAATAACCAGGGATTGTTATTCCTTCATTTTCTCTCCTAACACATTCACTTTCTCTCCTAACACATATGTGTTAAACACCAATTCTATCCTAGATACTGGAAATGTAAAAATAATAATGATAGCAAATAGTTATTGGATATTTACTATGTAATCACATTACAGATAGTCCTCAGTTCACAATGGTTCAATGTAAGGATTTTTGACAATCCAATAGTATGTCATCTTTTTCTTTCCTTTTTTTTTTGTACCAAGGATCGAACTCAAAACCTCACATTTGCCAGGCCAGTGTTTATGCCACTGAGCCAAAGCCCCTCTTTCTTTCTATGACAGGGTCTTGCTACCTAGTTCAGGCTGGCCTTTAAGTCACTATTTAGCCAAGGCTGGCCTCAAACAAAATCCTCCTGCCTCAGCCTCCTAAGTGCTGGGATCACAGGTGTGTACCACATGCTGGGTGACAGTCCAATAGTGTGAAAACAATATACACTCAGTAGAAACTATACTTTGAAGTTTGACTTTTTCCTTTGTGACTTCTTGTGGTACAATACTGTCTTAGGATGCTAATGCTCCCAGTCAGCCAGCCACATGGTCACCAGGGGAAATAGCCAAGATCCTCGGTGTAATAATCAATGATGTTGCACTCAGGAGGCTGAGACAGGGGAATCGTTGTGAGTTCAAAACTAGCCTAGACTACAAAGTGAGCTCAAGGCCAGCCTGAACTGCATAGTGAGATTTTTGTCTCAAAAAGACAAAAAAAATAATAATGTTTGGTAGGTTAGGTGTACTAACTTTTTTTTCATTTAGAGTCTCAATATGTAGCCCGTGCTGGCCTCAAACTCTCAGTGATCTTCCTGTCTCAGCCTCCCAAGTGCTGGGATTACAGGTGTGTGCCACCATGCCCTGCCTGGTGTTTCTAGTGTATGCTAAATTTATCAGGATGTAACCACCTGCACTTCAAGGAGCATCTGATTTAAATCTCACAGTGAGATTGGGGATATGGCTCAGTGGTAAAGTACTTGCCTAACACACATGAGGCCCTGAGTTTCCATCTCCAGTACAACAACAAAAAGTCAATCAATCTCAAAGTAATTTTACAGTGTGGGTATTATTGTTATACCAGTTTTGCAGATGGGCCAACTGTGGTTCAAAGAGATAAAGTGATGTGCCCAAGGGGCTGGGGATTTAGCTCAGTGGCATAAGTGCCTGCCTTACAAGCGTGTGGTTGTGAGTTCAATCCCTGGTACCAAAGTAATAATAGTAACGTGCCCAAGATCACACAGATGGCTATAAGTGAAAGAGTTGGGCTTTAAATCTTGGAAGCTAGAGTCTAGAGCCCATGAATTGAATTAGAATGCTCTATCCAGTCTTCTATTGGAAAATTCAAGAAATAAGATTCATTGATAGCAGAGAAAATTAGAACAGGGAGTATCAGGACTTTACAAGTAAATAGATGAGCCAAGGTAAGGCAAAAGATCCCCAAGGTAGTGATAGAGCCCTAGCTGGCTAGACAGACAGGTAGACCAAGCATCTGGGTAGCCAGGCTGCAGCATAAACAAGGAGAAAGCCCAGAGGGGCAGGTGGTTGGCCACCCAAGTGCTGGCAGCCAGTGACAGAGATCCTGCCATGAATCCTGGGCTCCCAGAGCGGGATGCCAGGGGTCAAAAGGTTTGGCAAGAGTAGGACTGAGCTCTATTCCTGTGGAGATTGAAATGCCAGAGAAGGCACCAAGGCAGGACTTGAGGGTGGGCACCAGAAGAGGGGTTTAAGGCAAGGACTTTTATTCAACAAAGCAGCAAACATCCCAGTTATTAGAATTGAAGACCAGCTCCATTCATTCCCCTTCCATCTGTTCATTTTGTTTTGTTTTGTTTTTTGAGACAGGGTCTCATTTTGTAGTTCAGGCTGCCCTTGAACTCACTATGTAGCCCAGGATGACCTCAAACCCAAGGCAGTCCTCCTGCCTCAGCCTCCTGAGTGCTGGAATTACAGATGTGCACCACCATACCTGGCTCTTCCATTTGTTC
This sequence comes from Hydrochoerus hydrochaeris, assembly GCA_004027455.1. NCBI lineage: Eukaryota > Metazoa > Chordata > Mammalia > Rodentia > Hydrochaeridae > Hydrochoerus > Hydrochoerus hydrochaeris. The sequence goes on along the minus strand of PVLA01009526.1, from coordinate 70,482 downwards.
TTTCAACAATTTTTTGATACTTGCCATGTTTCAAGGATTATTCTAGGCTTTGGGGTAAGACATAGTCCATTAAAATGTGTTATATACATGTGGTAACTTCCCACGATGAATGTAGTCATTATGTACTGCAAACATGTGCTAATAAAAATTTTAATTTTTTTAAAGCCACAGTCCAAACTATTTCAAAGAAAACAAGAGACATTATGGTAGCCACTGTTGATTTCCTGTTGTCTTTTTCTGAAATCCTGTGTTGTTTGCATTGTTTTACTCTGTTCTGCTTTGTTTTGTTTTATTCTCTTTAAAAAAAAAGCCATGTTCCATTAGGGAATGCAGACCTGTAAAACAAATATGTGCAATAATGTGTGATATGTTCTTATTAGAGGCACAGAATGTATGGGGTGGGAGTGAGGGAAACTAGCTTTTCTTGAGAGAGTTCTTAAATAATACCATAGGATACCTTAGTTCACGAACTTCATTTGTTCTACAATTCTGAAAAATGGCCACATTTGTGTTTGTGTGGGAAAGATGTCATCTGATATACAGTCTGATGCAGAGCTTGCCAAAAGGAAAGATATAGCTCAGTCTGCCTGGCAAATGTGAGGTCCTGAGTTCAATTCCCAGTACCAATAAAAAACTTTTTTTTTTGCCAAACACTTCTGTTTGCAAACAAAAGCATTCATGAGCCAAGGTACCACTGTATTAACTCAGTTCTGGGTCTTTAAAGATGTAGAGACACTTCCCAGGCGCAGAGTAGTACAGTATAATATGGACCAAGGCACAAAGGCTTGAAGGGCACATCTGGAAAACGGTAAGCACTTGGTACTGGATAATGGGTGTATGGGAAGCAGGGATAGGGGACCTGAAGGTGGGTCCAGAAAGCCTTTGTGGAGGCCATGGAGAGCTGGGATGTTCTCCATACATACAGGAGAGCCAGCAAAATATGACTGGATTGCACTGGGGTGTTTCAGAAAGAACACCTGGGAAATGACCCAGAATAGTGCACTGGAAGTGGGCAAATCACGCAGGAAGTCATTACAGTTCTGCAGGCAAAAAATCATGAGAGCACAAGCTAAGATAAAGATGGACAGGATTAGTTCAGGAAAACATTTCTGAGGGATGACTGACATGACAGCGATTGATGTGGCCAATGAGAGGGAAAAAGGGGTGAGAAACAACTTGAAAGTTTTCTGGCTTAAGAAACTGGGTCTAGGCCTGGGGATTTAGCTCAGCTTTAGATATTTTTAATTGGAGGTTCCCAGTGCTGTGATGGAAGATGTATAAGTGGTAAGAGAACAAATTATTTTATGCCACTGAGATATAATCCTCAGCCCTTTGCCAGGTATCTTGGGGGGTATAGGCTTCTGATGGCATTGTTTAAATAATATTGTGAACATACCTCAGGACTAAGTCAGATCTCCAATGGAGAAGCTGATGGGTTCCTAAAACTGCTAACTCAAAATCAAGTAGAACAAGAATTAATTTATGTGAAGAACTGGGGTTTAGCTCAGTGGTAGAGGACTTGCCTAGTATTCCCAGAGCCCAACCACCACCAAAAAATTAATTACATGGGACTGAATGAATGAATAAAAAAAGATTATTATAGCTTTTTTTTAGAATATTGCTTCTGTATTTAAAGAACCCCTTTCATCAGGGCATGGTGGCACACACCTATAATACCAGCACTCAGCAGGCTGAAACAGGATCATTGCCATGAGTTCAAGGCCAGACTGGGCTACATAGTGAGACTGTATCTCCAAAATAAACAAATAAATAATAAATAAAAAAATCCCTTTCTGTTTTCCCAGTCATAACTATACTTTCACAAACAGAAATGAAACATATCTTTTCTTCTTGCCTGATCACTCCAGAATTTGAAAACTCTTATTGAATAGTCTTATTTCCATGGCAATATAATTACTTGCATAAGTTCAGTAAGGGTCAGTTCTCCTAGTAACAATACATATTTGGAAGGTTGTGTAACTGGGACTTTGGGATATCATATTGGAGAATCATGTACATAGAATTAGATATCACTAGACAGTTTTAAGGAAGTAAGAGTGATTCTATGAACAAAATGCTTACTAAGCTCTCCTAAGAGAACCAGCCTGGTACCTGGCTGGCAGGTGAGTAATAAGTAACAAGGTCACTTCCCAGCAGGCCTCAGAGCCATACATTATTTTGGGGATGTTAAGAAGAGTTAGGAATTTAGCTGGGTATAATAATAGGAGACTGGGAGAATGAGGCAAGAGGATCACAAATTCAAGCCTAGTGTGGGAAATTTAGCAATTCAGTAAGACTCTGTCTCAAAATAAAAAATAAAAAAGGCTGTGGCTGTAACTCAGTGCAAAGGCCCTGATAACAACAATGACAACAAAATATATGGTTCAGCTGGTCCTTAATGAACAAAAGTCACCTGAATGAGAAGTGGGCTTAAATTTTTCGGATAAAAAAAGAATGTCTTATAGTTGGGCATGATGATGAACATCTGTAATCCCAGCACTCAGGAAGATGGGGCAGGAGGATCATGAGTTTAAGGCCAATCTGGGCTATATAGCAAGACCTTGTCTAAATAAATACATAGGGGTGAAGATTGCTGAAGATCCACTGGCTTCCCAGAGATCCCAGAAATAAAGAGGAGTTTAGTTTTCAGATAAATGGATATTCACACTGGGAATAGCTGGAATGAGCTAGAGTGGGGAGATGGCAAGAAACTGTCAAAACCTGACAGAGCATAGGAGTCATCAATATACAGGTAGCCCTTGAAATCAAGAGTCGAGCATCTCCTGAGATCCATGCCATGTTGGAACTTAGGGTGCTGGGAAACCAAGCAGCCAACTCGCCACCCTGGTAAGTGGCTGTGGCCCGGCAAGCCAAGGCCACCCCAGGGCAAGAACCATCAGCATCTCCTGAGATTCAAGCCATGTTGGAACTTAGGGTGCTGGGAAACCAAGCAGCCAGCTCACCTCCCTGGTAAGTGGCTGTGAGCTTACAGGTGCCTGGGCTGAAATTCAAACATCCATATCCCCCCACCATTAGCAAGTGGGAGCCAGAGATCTGAGCATCTCTTGCAAGGTTGACTATATGCAATATAGCAAATAAGGGGGGTTTCCTTCTACCATCTCTTTGAAGGCAAATATTTTTATCACTGTTTTGCTTTGTTCTGATTAATGGTATTACTCTATTCAATATTCTGTTTTGATAAGTTCTATAATGTTCTGTATTTCTTTTGATTTTGCTATACCTGATTGAAAGAAAAACTATTGTGAAGAAAACGGGATATACTATAGTACCTATTACTGATATCCTGGTAACCTGCTATGAAGTTCTGTACCAATTTCACTACACTGTCTCAATTGGCTTTGTTCCATCTTGTTCTGTAGTATTTTACTACTTTAAAAATTAAAAAGTAGAGATAAAAAAATCAAAAGTCATGTCAATCACTTAGTAGTAAAAGTGTTGCTAGGTGTGATAGGACATACTTGTAATCCTAGCACTGCAAGGTGGGATGGAGGTGCTGCAGCAGGAGGTCACCATGAATTCAAGGCCAACTCAAACTACAAAACAACATCCAGCCTCAAAACAAACAACCCAGAAACCTATTTTTTGAGGGGGGTTTCTTTTTTCTTCTTCTTGGAGACAGGGTCACTTGAATTCACTGTGTAGCCCAGGCTGGTCTCAAACTTGCAGTGAACCTGCTGCCTCAGCCTCTTGAGTATTGGGATCACAGCCATGCACCACCACACCTGACCTTCCATAAACCTATTGAGTGTTGGAATAAGAAGACAACTGAGGAGAGGAGGAAAAGGGGAAGTGAGAAGAGGATGTGTTATATACATGTATCAACTCCACATGATGAATATAATCATTATGTACTGCAAATATGTAAAATAAAAATTTATAAATTAAAAAAGAAGCAGCATATGGTAGTGCATGTCTGTAATCTCAGCATTCAAGAGGCTGAGGTAGGAAGATTGCTGTGAGTTTGAGGTCAGCCTGGGCTATCTAGTGAGATACTATCTCAAACTAACGAAAAAAGAAGAAGACAACCAAGGCTGGATTTCTGGCGAATGCTTACAGAGGAGGAAGAGCCAAAAAAAAAAAAAGAGAATAAAGAGGAACATCATAGCATGATGTCATGGCAGCCAAAATGAGAAATTTTCTAAAAGTGAGATTTGTTTATAGCATAAAATAGTACAGAAAGCTTCCTCTAAAATATGTTTGTTGTCTTTCTCAATATGGTTGCCACTTGAGAACATAATTAAAGCATTTTTAAAGATGGGCATGGTAGAGCACACCTTTAATCCCAGCACTCTGGGAGGCTGAAGCAAAAGGATCCCAAGTTCAGACCTACTCTGGGTATAGTGAATTGGTAACTGGTGGTCAATTTAAACACCAGCTGAACTGAATCAGCATGGTGCTGAGCATGGGTGGCCCACCTGAAGACTGTTGCCAGCATAAAAAGGAGACCTGGAGAGGAAGAGTAGTATTGTGGGTTCTCCTAAGTGTTCTCGTTGTTTGGAGCTATTGGTTCTCCTGGAGGGATTTATCATGATGGCTCTCATGATATGAACTCGGCCATTATCATCAGAGGAGCTCAGAACCTTGTTGCTGAGGATGGCTGTGGTTCACTTTGGGGGAGCTTTGGTCCTTACTTTGATCATTACTTTCTGGCTCTTGTGGGGAAGATGTGTGCTGTTTAATCTCCAGGAGATGTTTGTCACGCCGGCTTCTTGATATGTACTCAGCTGTTATTATTAGAGAAGCTTAGGACCTCATTGTCGCTGAGGATGGCTGTGGTACTTTTCAGGGGAGCCCTGGTCCTTATTTTGAGCATCACTTCTTGGCTCCAGCACAGAACACTCAACCTGCTGGCACAGATCCTTCACCCTGCTGACACAGAATTTCTAGCTTCCACTGATGACCTTTGGGCCTTTCCAGTGCAGATCTGTAGGGTAGACTTGCATGGGGCATTGTTGTGGGCTCTAGGTTTTCAGCTGAACTCAGGCAGGTTATTGCCATGGGATCCAGGCTCTCAGCTGGATTTTCTAGGTCTTTGGTGTTGTGGACAAATTTCCTGCACTTACTTTGTATTTGACTCCTTGGGTGACCATTATAAATAATACTATAAATTGTGTGTCCTGTATGTAATTGTTCTCCTTGCAACCCCTGACTATAACACTGGGCAACTTAGTAACTTAATGAAACTCAGTCTCAAAATATGAAATTTTAAAAGGGCTGGGGATATAGCTTACTGAAAAGGCTCTGTGCTCAGACTTTGGTACTGAAAAAAAGAAAAGCACTTTTACTGGATAAATGGAGGTAGACACCAGAGCACAGTGGACTGAGTTATGACAGGAAGTAAGAAAATAGGTTCTAAAAATCAGAATTTGGGTATTTCTTTTAAAGGTAGTAGTATTAATTACCTTCCCTTTAGAAGGTGATCTTGATGGGCCAGGGATTTAGCTCAGTGGCACAAGTGCCTGCCTGCCAAGCGTTGGGTCGTGAGTTCAATCCCTGGTACCACCAAAAAAAAGAAAAAAAGAAGAAGGTGATCTTGGAAGCTAACCAGAGTCAGGCCCAACTAGTGCTTGAATGGGAGAAGGTGAGTATTGTATTTTGATTTCAACAAATATTTATTGGTGCCTTGACTATGAGGGGAATGAAGATGTGATCAAGATGTGATCACTCCCCAAGGTGTTCCCAGTACAGGAGACAGACACAGAGGCCCAGGAGCACCCAGGAGGGAACATAATTGCTGTCAGAAGGAGCTAGGAATCTGAGAAATACTCATATAGGAAATTACTTTTGAGCTGGAATTTAGATGAGTAGGAGTTCTCCCGGGGGCAGGTGGGGAGGGCATTCCTAGTAGAGGGACACAGAGGCAAAGGGATCAGATGTAAATGTCTGTGTCAGGTTTGGGGATGGCTAGAATGGGGAAGTACAGCACAAGTGTGGGCCACTGAAGGCTAGGTTGGTCCTTAAGCCATGTTAAGATATTTGAACTGTCTATTGTAATATAGAGGATGGGAAACATTAAGAGTGTTTTGTTTTGCCAGACTGGTCACATATCCAGAATTGGAAGGGCAACACTAAAGAAGGGAGAGCATTTGAGATATAGTTGACTAAGTGTGAAGGGATGAAGGCCTGTCTGTCCTAAGACAGTGCAAAATGATTGAGGAGAATGAAACAGTAGTAAGCAAGATGAACTGATTTAGGAAATAAAGATAATGACTTAATTTTAAATTGATCATAGTGAAATTGTTAAACTCTCAGGCTCTGAAATTGGGAAGAATCCTAGTTGAAGAATGAGGCATAGTGGTGTACACTTGTAATTCCAGCACTTGGGAGACAGAGGCAAGAGGACTGCTATAAACTCGAGGCCAACCTGGGCTACATAGTGCATTCAAGGCCAGTCTGAACTACATAGCAAGACCTTGTCTCAAAAAAAATCCAGTTATGTGACCTTAGCTTATTTAATATCCCTTAGCCTCAACATCCTCACTTGCAAAATGGAGAAAATAAAAAACTTACAGGGTTACCATACGTTATAAAGGAAATAATGATGTTTTTGTTTTTTGAGACAGGGTCTTGTCATGTAATTTAGGCTGGTCTTGAACTTACTATATAGCTCAGACTGACGTCAAACTCATGGTGATCCTCCTGCCTCAGCTTCCTGAGTGCTGGCATTACAAACATGTGTCACCAGGCCTAGCTATGAAGGAGATGATGTATGTGATCTACTTAGCATGGGACACCAAAGTAAATTTTCAATAAGTACCAGGTATCATGATTAAAGTTATTAATCTTACTACAAGCTGAATTTCATTGGCTAGTAGAAATGTCCAATAGACAGTTGGAAATGTAAACTGAAGTACAAAACGAAGTTAAGGGCCAGAGATTACTGATTCACCTTATAAAGATGACACTTGATGTCGGGGAGTGGCTGAGTCTCTGTAGAGGGCAGATAACTGAATTTCACAAAATGTTCATATTTGGAGGGGGTAGGAGAAAGGGTACAGAAAATCGGTGGTCTGAGAGGGAGGCAAAGATCCTTCTGAGAGAAGATCTTTGAACTGTGAAAGAAGTGGCTTTACGCAAGTCCTCAGTTCCGGACGCTCCTGCAGCATTGGATGCAAGTGACCCCATCAAGCCTTCTTTTATAAACTCCTCTTCAGTTTCCATGGCATCCGTGCCCTTCAATCCTCTGATTATGCATAGATGTCACAGCTGAAAGCCTTGTAGGGCTTACTCCAACCTCCTCATTTTCCAAACAAAGAGGCTAGAGAGCCAAAAAATGAAAGTACCTTTATCAAGGTTCACAGTTGTTCCTTCTTTGTCATCCACTACCCCCCTCACTTCCTATGGTTATTTCTCTTTTGTTTTCCTGTGCTCACTTCCTTTTTTGATAAAGTCATCTATTTGCACAGCTTCTAGAATTGCTTTTAGGATTTTAATTACCAGTTGAAATCCTCTGTCTGGCCCTCTCTTCAGACTACTAGCCCGTCCTTCTTGCAGTCAGGTAAGTGTCCAACCAATACCTGGCATTCAGTGTGGTCGAACATCACATCACCTCTACTCATGAGCTACCACTATCCTGTTACTGACACCATCACTCTGACCATTCTCTTGCTCGGATCATTCTTTCCTCTAGACAGGTCCATGCAATGCAGTGGTTAAGTATGGATGAGCTATAAAAGATCTTAAAAGATACTTATTTCTCCAAACTTCACCTTTTTTAGAAAAAAGCAGTTGAGTCCCTGCAAAGTAAAGCCACACAACCTAGCCATGGAAGTCTAGACTGGAAGCCAGGGCTATTAGACACCTAGTCCAGTGCACTCTGGCCTCTTTCATATCCCTCTTGCCATCTCATTGGATCTATCATTTTTTCAATATTTTCAATTCTTTCAATTTTTTTTGAGACAGGGCCTCACTATGTAGTTCAGGCTGGCTTTGAACTCACTATATAAACCTGGCTGACCTTGAACTTAAGGTGACTCTCCTGCCTCTGCCTCCCAAGTGCTGGGGTTGCAGGCATGTGCCACCATGTCTGGCTCCATCACATTTAAAAATATTTATTTGTTGTGGTACTGGGTTTCAAACACAGGAACACTCTATCACTGTACTATATCCCCAGCCCTTTTTCTTTTTTATTTTGAGACAAGGTCTCACTAAGTCACCCAGGTTGGTCAGCCTCACGGAATAGCTGAAACTACAAACCTGTGCCACCACACCCAGCCTCAATTAAATCTTTATAACCTCATGCCTGGACTGCTGACACAACCTCCTACCTACCTTTGCATACTATAGTATCCTCCAACTCTAGCTCATCCCATCAGTTGTTTTTTTTTTTTTTGGACAGGGTCTCACTGTGTAGTTTGGGCTGGCTTTTGAACACTATGTAGCCTAGGCTGGCACATCAAACTGTGGCAGTCCCCCTGCTTCAGCCTTCCAAGGGCTGAGATTACCAGTACCTAGCACAAATTAATCTTTCTTAAAAACATCATTTCCATCTGTTCATTCCCCTCGTCAAAAAGCTGTTAGTGGTTCTTTGTTGCCTACTAAAGTCCAAAATTCCAAGACATGCATTAAAACACCTCCAAAATCTGATGCCAACCCCACATTTTCAGTCTACTCACACTTCCCTTTTATATCCTGTGGCCCAAGGAACTGCGCATTCCTTGAGCAGCTCAGGTGTTGTCATAGCCTACTGCCTTTTGACATACTGTTCCTTCAACTTTGTGTTCTCCCCTTGATTTTTTTTGTCTTTTTTGAGACAGGATCTCACTATGCAGTTCAGGCTGGCCTTGAGTTCACTTTGTAGCCCAGGCTGGTCTTGAACTCAAAATGATCCTCCCACCTCAGCCTCCTGAGTGCTGGGATTACAAGCATGAGCCACCACACCCGGCTCTTGACTTTCCTTCTATGGAAATTTTCCTGATCTCTCAAGGCTCAACTCAAATATCCTAGACTTTTCAGATTCCTTCCCCTAGACAGAATGAATCTCTGTGATAATATACATGTCAGGATTTGTTGTCACAGGTGTTCAATAGACATGAGTTTGAATTTACTTCCCTCTTCCTTTTTCACCTGTGCTCCTGCAACATATTGTTAATACCTCTTTTTAACACTTATTTCCCTTACTTCGTATTAGAGGTAGTTAGGTAACCAATGAAGCTGAATGTGGTGGCGCATGCCTGTAATCCTATCACCAGAGAAGCTGAGGCAGGAAGATCACTGCAAGTTTGAGGCCAGCCTGAAATGCAAGGTAAGACCTTGCCTCAAAAACTCAAAAGAAAAAAAAAAGACATGTTTAATTCATGTTTTCATCTTTCACGGTTTTTGACAAGAAAATACACACAAAATAGTTACTCACACAATATTTATTGGCACAGAAATTAATAGTCCAGTTATGGCTGGTGTCTACATGTTCCCAGAGATTCATGTCATTATAGGTGGAGCTTTTTCAGAGGTGGCTGGGTCTAAAGTGTGTGACTGATTCATGGTGCAATGCCAAGATTAAGGGTGTGTGATCACTAAATCAGTTCACTGATTGGATTGGCATCACCCTAATCCTGGTAACCTGGATAAAATATAAAGGACAAAAAGAGGCTTGTTTTGCCCCTTGCTTGCTTTGCTGCCTTCTGCCCCAAATGAACGGTTTCTTCTCTGCAATGCTCCTCTACTATGCCACCCTGCCTCGGAGCCAGCCAATTATGGACTGAAACCTCTAAAAAACTGTGAGCTAAATGAAATTATCCTCCTTTAACTTTGGGTGTTGGGTATTTTGTTTTGGCAACATGAGAGAAGTAACTAAAACAGGCTCTTAAATAGTATTTTGTCAGATGGGAGTGATGGCACATGCCTGTAATCCCAGCACTCAGGAGGCTGAGGCAGGATTGTTGCATATTCAAGATCAGCCTGGTCTACAAAGTGAGTTCAAGGACAGCCCAAACTGCATAAGAGACCCTGTCTCAAAAAGACAATGTATTTTGTCTACCCAAATGTGGTGTTACACACCTGTAGTCCCTGCACTCTAGGAGACTGAGGCAGGAAGATCACAAAGTTTAAATCCCACCTGAGCAATTTATTAAGACCCTGTCTCAAAATAACAAATAAAAAGGGTCTGGGAATGTAGCTCAGTGGCAGAGCACTCCTGGGTTCAGTCCCCAATATCAATCAATCAATGTGCTGGGAATGTTGCTCAAAGAAGTCTTTAACAGAGTAGATAAAAGTATATAGACTGTGGGAGTGACTCCCCTTGAGTCAACTTGAGTGACTCCCCTTGAATGCAAAACAATTGCTGCAACTTTGATTATATGGAGACTTATTTCCTTATACTGATATGTACAGAGCTGACTATGGTATTTCCTTCTCTCTTCAATTGGCTCTAAGCATTACAAATAAGGCTAGCCATGTACTGGTATGTAACCTCTAAAGCCATCAGACAGTCGCCTGTTCCCTTGGATAGTGTTCTCTAGAGAAGATGTGGGCACAGCAGGATGATAGAGCCAGTCAGCTCCAGGAATATCAACTGGGTATGAACCTCAAAGTAAAGAGGCTATGACTTCCCAGGGCACAAAAATTTACATATCAGAAACTGAAGCAAGAGACTACTAAAACATTTCAGTTGTTCAATTTGAACTATGCAAATTGATCCTTCTGCATATCCTTATCTCTGCATTTTGCAGAGATGCTTTTCTCCCTAACTGGCTGGCCAGCTCAAATTACTCACCTAATTCCCCCACCATCCTCACTGTCACTCATCCTCAAGGCCCCCACCTTCTTCACAAGATATTAAATTCTGGGAGAGGCCTAGGATCAAGGCCTTGGTCCACACATCCTCATGGGGATTGGATTTAGGCCCCCTTGGCTGCCCTTAACTTGGACTATGTCTTGGTGTCTTTACTCTCACCATGGGTTGCATTGGCAGTGGTAGATTGGAATTAACTTGCTGAGATTCCAATAATGTCTCAATGGGATTGTAAATAAAACTTTCTGGATTGTGAGGAAGACTAGGAAAGAGATTACAATACTTGGATGACAGTATTGCCTCAAGGTGGGGGCCTTGAGGATGAGTGACAGTGAGGATGGTGGGGGAATTAGGTGAGTAATTTGAACTGGCTAGCCAGTTAGGGAGAAAAGCATCTCTGCAAAATGCAGAGATAAGGATATTCAGAAGGATCAATTTGCATAGTTCAAATTGAACAACTGAAATGTTTTAGTAAACATATTTGGGATTACAATAAATATGCTGGGAATGTTGCTCAAAGAAGTCTTTAATGGAGGACACAAAAGTTTATAGATGAGGCTGGAGATATAGCTCAGCAGCACAATGCCTGTCTAGCAAGCACAAGGTCCTGAGTTTGAGTCTTGATACCAAAAAAATCCCTAAAGAAGTATATAGATGATATGGTGAACTATGTTAAGTGCTATCACAGAGCTGCACAGGTCAAAGGAAGAGAAGGACAGTGAAAATAAAGCCTGAACTCCTTAATTTAACACACAAAGGTCACTAGCTGTGTTTCACCATTTCTCTGTCTTTGTATGTGAAGGGCAGAATATGTGAGCTGGGTTTTGAAGAATGAAAGAGTTGGTAAAAAATAGTATGATAGATAAATTTTATCCTAAAGACAGTGAGAAAGGAGCCAATGACATATTTTTAAGCAGGGGAGTGACATGAGGCAGATACACATTTTAGAAAGATCACTCTGAAGAAAGTTTGGAGAATGGGTTGGAAGAGGCCAGCAATAGAGTAGGGAGGTAGAAAGCAGATTAGCTAATCCAGTTGGAAGATTCTCAGCATCTGGATTAAGGCAGTAGACTAGAAAGGAAGGGAAGGAGTCACAAAACATGAAGAGGAGCTAGGTGTGGTGACGTACCTATGCCTGTAATCCCAGCACTCAAGAGGCTGAAGCAGGAGAATTGGAGGCCAGCCTGGGCTATAATAGTAAGACACTGTCTTAAAAAACAAAGAAAAATAAAAAAAACAAAAAAGGAGGAGGAATTGGGCATGGTGCTAACACCTATAGCCCAGCTACTTGAGAGGCTGAAGCAGAGGGATGACCTGAGTCCAAGATCACAAGGCCAGCCTGGGTAACACAGTGAGATCCCATCTGAAAACAAAATCAACAAAAATATATGAAAAGTAGAACTTATGGAATTTAGATGTTTATTGAATATGGAGTGGTACAAAGATCGAAGGGAGGGGAAGCTAATGTTGACTCCACAGATTCTTGACTTGGGCAGCTAGGTGGAGATGAACAACATAACTGGGTGAGATGAGAGAACACTGAAGGAGAAACAGGTCTAGAACAGAAGATATGAAACCAACATTTTATGTGTATATGGAGACCAGGATTGAGGACTGACCTACAAATATAGATTTGTTACTATCAGAAGCTGAAACCAATGCTGGGCATAGTGGTATACAGCTATAGTCTCAGCACTCAAGAGGTTGAAGCAGGAGGATTGCTGTGAGTTCAAGGCCAGCCTGGACTGTATAGCAAGATGTTGTTTCAAAAAACAAACAAGGACTGGAACCTCCACTGTGGGCCTACCCTGCCACTGGGAACTTAGCAGAAGCCTACATCAGGGGTAAGCTGCCTGGAACTTCCCCCATGGGCCTGCCCTACCTCCGGGAACTGAGCGGAAGCCTGCATCAGGCATAGGTTGCCTGGAACCTCCCCCGAGGGCCAGCCTTGCCACTGGGAACATCGAGGAAGCCTTCCTCAGACATAAGCTGCCTGGAACCTCCACCATGGGCCTGCCCTGCCACCAGGAACTTAGCAGAAGCCTACATCAGGGGTAAGCTGACTGGAACCTTCACCGTGGGCCCGCCATGCCACCAGGAACATCAAGGAAGTCAACCACAGGCATAAGCTGCCTGGAGCCTCCCCTGTGGGTGCATCCTGCCATCTGGAACATCTCAGAAGCCCAACCAAGACTGAAAACTGCCCTGGACTGCTTCTGCTGGGCCTGCCCTCCCACCTGGAACATCAGAAGACCTCAGCAGGCTCTAGTTAGTGTGGAAAACTTTGGAACTTTGCTCCCAGGTGGTAAACCTTGGACTACAGTGGATTAACTTTATCAGTGTGGTGAGTATGCCCCTAAAATAGAGATGTACAGGGGATAAATAGGGCCAGTAGTAAAACCCCCTCCAACTAACTGTAAGACTTTAGTGAGTCAGAAAAGAGTGTGTGTGATCCCCTCCTACACATAGAAAACATCAAGCAGAGTGAAAATGACAAAACAAAAAAGCAAAATGCAGTCTCAAACATATAGTTCACCAGAAGCAAGTATACGAGACATTGAAATAGAGGACCCCAAAAGTAACACACCAGGAATCTCTGAAAAGGTAGTGAGTGAAATAAAAAAACAACTCCATCAGGCTAAAGAGGAAATCAAATTAGAAGTACTCTCCCATGTAAAGACAGAAATAACAACTTTAGTAAAGGAGTTGTTGAATGCAGCTAAAGAAAAAATAGAGAAAATAGTACATGAGCATGGGAAACTGATTGAAACTTTGAATGAACAATATAGAAAACAAGCAGAATTCATGAAACAAACTCAAAGAGATATCCAAGAAACAAAAAATTCTATTGAAAGTGTGCAAAACTGGCACTGGGGCAGGAACTATCAGCGATTCCTGATCTCTGCATCATGTTGGAACTTTGGGTGCTGGGAAAACAGGCAGCCTACTCACTGCCCTGGTGAGCAGCTGGGGGCCTGGCAAGCCACTGGCGCAGCAGGGCGAGAACTATCAGCAATTCCTGAGTTCTGCATCATGTTGGAACTTTGGGCACTGGGAGAACAGGTGGCCTACTAAACGCCCTGGTAAGCAGTAGGGGCCATGCTGTTGCACGGGCTAAGAATCAGACATTGATCCATCCCCCCCACCCCCATTAGCAAGTTGGCACCAGCGGTCTGATTATCTTTTTGTAGGATGAATGTATACAGCATGGCAAGTAAGGGGGATCTCCTTCTACCATCTCTTTGAAGGCAAATATTTTTTATCACTGTTTTGCTGAGTTTTGATTAATGGTAATGCTCTATTCAATATTCTGTTTTTAAAATTTCGATATTTCCGTCCATTTTCCTCTACCTGATTGAAAGAACAGCTAATGTGAACAAAATGGGCTGTACTACTGAGCCTATTGCTCATGTCCTGGTGACCTGCTCTGAGGTTCTGTGGTAGTTTTACTTCACTGTGGTTGCATGGGTTTGTTCTGTCTTGTTTTGCTGTATTTTGCTACCTTCAAAAAAAAGTAGATAAGAAAGTAACAAAATACCTCCAAAAATCTCCCAACTCCACCAAAGCTGATCCATGGATCATGGATGAGGAGAAACTCAAAGACAAGGCAACAGAATTATATAAGGGGATTAAAAGTATATAACAACAACAAAACAAGTCAGTAAGGTACTGAGCAACCTGAAACAGGATATAACTAAGCAGATAATGGACTTCAAAAGTAAGAAGAAGAAAAGAAAGTACTCTAGAGGATATGGCTGCATGTATGTTTAAGTGTGTAGGATTGATAACCACGTTGTTAAATTGTTACTGGATCATTGAACTTCTTTGTTGTCTCACTGTTTCAATGTCCACTTTGTATGTTTTAATTTTGTAACCTTAACAACTAGGTCTAAGAAGACAATATGTAATTTATCAACCAGTGATTTCTTACTGCTTTTTTTCTGAAATTCTGTATTCTTTCTACCCCTTTTTCTGTTTTGCTTTTTGTTTCTCTTTAAATAAAATTTTAAAAATGTGCAAAACCACTTAATGGAAGCTGAGGATAGGATTTCAGACCGTGAGGACAGGATCAAAATTAATGATCAGGAAAGGACAGAACTTTTAAAAATAACAAATCAGCATGAAATGACAATCCAGAAGCTTCATGATGATGCCAAGAGCAACAATATATGAATAATGGGCATTAGCAAAGATACAGGAGACCAGACAAATGACATACATAAAGTGTTTACAGAAATAATAGCAGAAAATATCCCAAAGCATGGGGAAAGAATCTGATATGCAGATAAGTGAGGCATATAGAACACCAAACAGTCACAATCAACATAAATCCACACCCAGACACATAATAATTAAGATCTCAGACATACAGCATGAAAATAGAATACTAAAAGCTGTCAGAGAAAACACAACTCACTTATCAAGAAAAGCCCATTAGAATCATGGCAGACTTTTCAGCACAAACCCTCAAGTCAAGAACAGCTTGGAGTGAGGTATTTCAAGCACTGAAGAAAACAACCTTCAACCCAAACTGATGTATACAGCAAAACTTTCATTCAAATTTAATGGAGAAACAAGATACTTTCATGACAAAGAACAACTGAAGAAATTCATGTCCACAAAACCAACCCTAGAAAGAATATTGCAAGACATACTAGACAGAGATCAAAATGACCACAAGCCCCAAAACAACAACAGAAAGAAACCACCAGGTAGGATAAGCAATTAAGGGGAAAAGCAGAAAGAAACAACTGGAACATAACATGGCAAAGTTGAGCCAGTACATATCAGTGATATCCATAAATATAAATGGCCTCAATTCACCTATAAAAAGAAATAGATTGACAGAATGGATCAAGAAACAGGGTCCCACAATATGCTGTATACAAGAAATGCATCTGACCGAAAAGGAAACTCATAGATTAAAAGTCAAAGGATGGAAAACAGTATTCCATGCAACAGGAACACAGAAAAAAGCAGAGGTAGCTATCCTATTGCAGACAATGTGAACTTCAAACCTAAAATGATTAAAAGAGACAGAGAAGGTCACTACATACTTGTTAGTGGAAAAATTCAAGAGGAAGAACTAACAATTATAAATATATATGCTCCAAATACAGGAGCACCCAACTATATAAGACAGATACTAATGGACATGAAAAACCAAATACACAAGAACACAATTAAAACAGGAAATATTAACAGTCCATTGTCACAAAGAGAAAGATCAACTAGACAAAACTCAGCAAAGAAATAACAGAACTGAATCATACCTGTGAGCAAGTGTACTTAGTAGATGTTTACAGAGTGTTCCACCCAACCACATCAGAATACACATTCTTCTTGGCTGCACATGTGACATTCTCCAAAATAGACCATATATTATCCCATAAAACATTCTTCAGTAAATGCAAAGGTATTGAAATCATACCATGCATAATATCTGCACTAAAATTGGAAATTAATGCCAAAAGAAATTGTAAAACCTGCATAAATACATGGAAATTAAATAACAGCCTTTTGAACAACCAGTGGGCTACAGATGAAATTAAAGAAGAAATAAAGCAATACCTACAATTCAATGAAAATATAGAAACAACATACTGTAATCTGTGGGATGCAATGAAAGCGGTCTTAAGAGAGAAATATATAGCAATAAATTGTCATATCAAGAAAACAGAATGAGCACAAATAACCTAATGCTCCATCTTAAGCTTCTAGAAAAAGAAGAGCAAGCTAAATCCAAAGCTCATAGAAGAGAGGAAATTGTAAGATTAGATTAAAAATCAATGCAATTGAAAGTAAAAAACAATACAAAATGAATGAATCAAAAAGCTGGTATTTTGAGAGAATAAACAAAATTGACAAACCCCTAGCTAACCTTATCAAGAGAAAGAAAGAAAAAAACCCTAATTCATGCAATCAGAACTGAAAAGTGAGAAAGTACTACAGATCCCATGGAAATTCAAAAGATCATGAATACCTACTTTGAAAATCTCTACTCACATAGAGTGGAAAACACAGAGGAAATGGACAGATATCTAGAAACATATGAACTACCAAAGCTCAACCAAGAAGATATAGCAATTTTGAACAACCCAATACCAGCTATTGAAATTGAAAATGTAATTAAAAACTTACCAACAAAGAATGGATTCAGGTTCAGATGGATTCACGGCTGAATTCTACAAGAAATTTAGAGAAGACTTGATGCCAATATTCCTTAAACTCTACAATGAAATTTAGAAGAAAGCAATCATGCCTAAATCATTCTTGGAGGCAAGTATTACTCTGATACCAAAACCAGAGAAAGATCCAATCAAAAAAGAGAACTATAGGCCAATCTCATTAATGAACATTGATGCAAAGATTCTCAGCAAAATACTGGCAAATACAATGCAGCAAATCATCAAGAAGATTAAACATCATGACCAAGTGAGGTTCATTCCAGGAATGCAGGGATGGTTTAACATACGCAAATCAATAAATGTAATACACCGCATCAACAGAGCAAAAACAAAAACAACATGGTCATCTAAATAGATGCAGAAAAAGCTTTTGTCAAAGTCCAACATCTGTTGATGATAAAAACCATTGAGAAACTTGGAATACACGGTGTTTACTTCAACCTTATAAAGGCCATCTATGACAAACCAATAACCAACATTATACTAAATGGAGAAAAACTGAAAGCTTTCAATTTAAAATCAGGAACAAGACAAAGATGTCCACTCTCACCACTCATTTTCAATATAGTTCTGGAAATACTAGCCAAGGCAATCAGACAAGAGAGGGAAATAAAACGAGTAAAGATAGGAAAGGAAGAAGCTAAATTATCACTATTTGCAGATGACGTGATACTCTATATAGAAGATCCAAAAATCTCCATTAAAGGACTACTGGAGGTAATAAACAAGTTCAGCAGTGTAGTTGGATACAAAGTCAGTGCTCAAAAATCAATAGCATTCCTGTACACAAACAAAAAACTCACAGAGAGTGAGAAATTATGGAAATATCGCCCTTTACAATAACATGTAAAAAATGAAATACTTAGGAATCAACCTAACTAAAAATGTAAAAGACCCATATGCTGAAAATTATAATATGCTGAAAAAGGAGATTGAAGAGGATATTAGAAAATGAAAGGACATTCCTTGCTCTTGGTTAGGAAGAACCAACATTGTGAAAATGGCCGTACTCCCAAAACTGTTATACAAATTTAAAGCAATCCCAATCAAAATACCATTGACATACCTCACAGATCTAGATTAAACACTACTAAAATTCATTTGGAAACAGAAGAAACCTAGAACAACAAAGGGATTTCTAGGCAACAAAAGCAAGGCAGGAGGCATCTCAATTCCTGACTTGAAACAGTACTATAAAGCCACAGTGATAAAATCAGCTTGGTACTGGCAAAGAAATAGACCTGAGAATCAATGGAACAGATTAGAAGATGCAAGCACAACTACAAAGACACTTAGCCACCTGATATTTAACAAAGGGGTTAAATATGTCCACTGAAAGAAGGATAGCCTCTTTAATAAATGGTGTTGGAAAAATTGGCTCTCTACATGACGAAAACTGAAACTAGATCCAAGCCTATCACCATGCACAAAACTAAAGTCTAAATGGATCAAAGACCTCAATATTAAAACAGAAACACTAAATCTATTGGAAGACAAGGTAGGTAGAAGTCTTGGAGACATAGGAGTAGGCAGAGAATTCATGAACAAAATGCAAACTGAACAGGAAACACTTCAACGAATCAACAAATGGGATCTCATATTGTTGAAAAGTTTCCGCACTTCAAAAGAAATCACCAACAGAGTGAAAAGGAAACCCACAGAGTGGGAAAGAATTTTAGCCAGCAACCCCTCAGACAAAGGACCTGTGTCCAGAACATATAAAGGATTGAAAAACATCACGCCCCCCACATTCAAAGACCCTCTCCAAAAATGGGCATCTGAGATGAACACACAGTTCTCAGAGGAAGATATACAAATGGCAAATAAATACATGAAGAAATGTTCACTATCACTGGTCATTTGAGAAATGCAAATTAAAACAACATTGGGATTCCACCTCACTCTGGAAAGAATAGCTGCCATCAAGAAATCAACTGATAACAAATATTGGTGAGGCTGCGGGGGGAAAAGGGAACACTGCTCCACTGTTGGTGGGAATGTAGCCTGGTGCAACCATTATGGAAATCCATATGGAGAATTCTCAGAAGACTAGTATTTGAAGCCCCATTCAATCCAGCTATTCCCCTCCTGGGTATTTTCCCCGAAGAACTGAAAAGTTCATATCACAGTGATATATGTTAACCCATGTTCATAGCTGCACAATTTGTGATAGCTAAATCCTGGAAACAACCAAGATGCCGATCAATTGCAGAGTGGATGAAAAAGATGTGGCATTTTTATATAATGGAATATTACTCAGCTATAAAAAAGGGTGATCTTGAGGCCTTTATCGGTAAATGGAGCTAACTTGAGACTATCCTCATTAGTGAAACAAATAAGAATCGTATTTATAAATATCATATTGTGTCTCTAGTTTAAAAAGTAAATAAGAAGTACAAGTGTAATCAAACCAAACTATGTAATTGCTATATTAAAAAAGAGAGGAAAAGAAAGTTCTCTAAGGGATATAACTGCATGTATGTTTGAGTGTGTAAAATAGATGACCACAATGCTGAATCTTTGCTGGATTTTTGAGCAGAACTGTTTATAGTCTGACTTTTGAAAGTTTACTATGTACCCTTTAACTTTGTAACTTGAACAACTACATCCAGGATGAGAGTATGTAATTTATAAACTACTGATTTCTTAGTGGGGCTTTTTCTCATTCTCCTTTTTGTTTCTTTCTTTGTCTTTCTTTCTTTTAGAATTCTGTATTTTGCTACCCTTTTTTCTGTTTCACTTTTTTTTCTTCTCTTTAAATAAAATTTTAAAGATGTATAATTGCTATTGTAAAAATAGAGGAAATAGGAAGCACTATAAAAGACATAGCTGCATTATGTTTTGGTGTGTGGGATTGATAACCATATTTCTAGGTTCTTGATGGATTGTTGAACAGATCTGTTTGCACTCTTACTGCTTGAGTGTCCACTTTGTGTGCTTTAATTTTGTAACTTGGAAAACTATTTCTAAAAGAACAATATGTAATTTATCATCTAGTGATTTCTTACTATTTATTTTTTCTTGAAATTCTGTAATATTTCTATTCTTTTTCTGTTTTTTTCTCTTAAAAAAAAAAAACAATGGCAACTATTTGGGACCCCTCCTATCTCTCAGGAGCTATACCTATTGCCCATTTTCCCATTCCCTTTCTCCAATAAATTTTCCTAGTCTTACAAAAACGATGTATATTGATGTAAAAATATCTTTACAAATTTTTTAAATTGGCTGGAGGTGTACTTCAGTGGTATAATGCATGCCTAGCATGGATTTAATCCCTGGATTTTGGCTTTAATCTCCAGTACTACAAAAAATAAAAAATAAAAATAGCCAATCATCGTGCAGTATGCTTTAATCCCAACTGTTTGGGAAGCTGAGTCAGGAGAACTGCAAGTTAAATGCTAGTCTGGGAAAATTAAGAAGACCCTATCTCAAAACTAAAAATTTTTAAAAGGATGATAATATACCTTAGTGGTAAAAACACCACTGGCTTCTATCTCCAGTACCAAAAATAGATAAATAAATAAACAAACAAACCATGATTTTTTTGCTGCTGTTGGATTTTTTTTTTCTTTTTGGTACCAGGAATTAACCTCAGGACCTCACACTTGGCAGGCAGGTGCTGTGCCACTGAGCTATATCCCTGGCCCCAAACTGTGTTTTAAAGGAATATTTAATGGCATCCTAAAATGGTTATGATAAAATAGCAAGTGAAAAAAGCAAGATGCAAAGTAATAACTATCATATGATTACAATATTTGTTCCCATGCTGAGATGAAACCCAGGCCCTTGATCACACTAGCCAAGTGCTCTTCCAATAGCTACACCCCAGCTCTAAAGATGTATATATATGTCTCACTGAAAATGACCTTTTTTGATGTTTTAAGATATATTGTTTAAATTTTATGGAAAACAGATAAAACAAAATTTCATAACAAAATAACAGAATAACAATAGTTAATACATTGCATGTTGTTATCTTTAAAGTAGTTGCTCAGAGTATATGGGCATAAAAATTTCTCCAAAAAATTGATTGGAGAAATGTTCATTGTTTCTGATACAGGGTCTTCCTATGCAATCCAGATTGGCTTTGAATTTGTGGAATGCACCACCATGCCTGGCAAAAAAATGACTTTAAAAACCAGTTGTGGTAGTGCATGCCTATAATCCCAGAACTCTGATGCAGGAGAATCCAGGAGGATCTCCAGTTCAAGCTCAGCCTAGGTAAGACTGCAAAACCTCCAAAATAAAAAAAAGCACTGGGAGTATATAGTTCAATACAAAGGCCTTGGTTTCAATCTTCAGAACCTTAAAGAAAAAAAAAAGGCTAAAATTTTCCACCTGTTATTAATGGTTATCTCTGGGGTATTGTTACATACTTTTTTAATTTTCATCCTGATGAGTTTTTTTCCAGCTTTTCTATAAAGGCCATGCTTTAGCCAAGGATGGTGGTACATACCTCTGATCCCAACACTTGGGAGGCTGAAGCAGAATGACCACAAGTTCAAGGCCAGTCTGGGCTTCATAGTGAGTTCAAGGCCAGCATGAACTACATAGTGAGACCCTATCTTTAAAAAAAAAGAGAAAAAAAAAGCTACAAAGATCCATACTTGTAGTTGCACCTACTCAGGAAGCTGAAGCAGGAGATCATTAGAACCCAGGAATTCCAGACCAGTGTGGGCAACATAGAGAAAATCCTACCTTGAGAAGCTATTTAAAAAGGGGGCCTGGGGATTTAGCTCAGTGGCTTAAGTGCCTGCCTAGCAAGCATGAGGTCGTGAGTTTGATCCGCGACACCAAAAAAAAAAAAAAAAAAAGCATCCTTTTAAAAAACAGTTAAGAAGGTAAACACAGACAGTGCAGCATTCCTTTAATTCCAGCTACTTAGGATACTGAAATAGGAGGATTTCAAATTCAAGACCAGTGTAGAAAAACAGTGAGATTATGTCTCAAAATAAATAAATAAATAAAATGTCTAGGCCCCCAAAACACCACCATAAGACTTCTAGATTTAATAACCAAATTCAGTCCCATAGCGAGATACAAAATCAACACTCAAAAATCAATAGCATTCCTATACACAAATAAACTCAAACAGAAATTACAAAAAAAACCTTTCCCAATAACACCCCAAAAAATGAAATACATAGGAATCAATCTAAGAAAATAAGAGATCCCTACATTGAAAACTATAGTACTATTAAAAAATAGATTGAAGAGAATATCAGAAATAGGATACTCTCAGATAACAAGAAGCAACACAGTGAAAATGGCCATATTCCCAAAATTGTTATACAATTGCAATCCTGATCAAAATTCCAATAGTGAGAGAAGACAAGATGGCCAATCAGTGAGCAACAAAATACAAAGCCTCCTGGGAGAAACAATTCATATGCCAGAATACACATCCTGGAGAGACCCAGACAGAGGGAAAAGGATCCTCTTGACACAGGAAGAAATGAAAACGTGAAAAAGCTCATCAAATATTTCAGGACTACAACTGAAACAGCTAAAAATTAAGGGACACAGCATTTTCGCAGTGACTCGCCAAGTCTGCACCAGCTTGAATCCACATGGCCGGTAGAGTGAGCGAAACTCATTCTTGCCACCACTCACAGGAAGCACAGCAGCGCTGAAGTCAGGGTTTGGTGAGCCCAACAGAGAGCGGAGCCGGCAAAGGGACCTTCATTAATCCATGGTCAGTGCTGGGAATGAGACCCCCTACACATGAGAAGGGCACAACCAAATGGGTGACATGTTGGAAATGGGAGGAGGAGCCTGAACTGGGAGTGACAGTGACTTCAGTTGGTTGCTCCTTCCCCAGAGCAGATTCATGGGATTTGCTTGGACTGGGCCATGCCCCTGCCCAGGACCCAATGATCCGTCCCAAATCAATTCCCTGCACCTAGCAAGTACTAACTTGGTGAAGGCAGCTGAAGTTTGGTTGGCCCGGTGGGGAAGGGCAGGCATACGCCAACGCTGCTTACACCTCAGTGACAAGAGCAGGCAGGAGAGGGCAGAGTTCCCTCACCAGCATGCTTTGTACGAAATGTGGCCAACAGGGAAGTGGGATGGGACCTGCACTGTAACCCATGTGGAGGAAGCCAGGACCATGACAGGAGAGAGAGGCAGGAGGAAGCCCGCAGCCCAGAACCCTGAGAGCCCTGATCCAGGAGAAGGAAAAACAAGGGAGACTGAGGGCAACAAACACACAACATCAGACATGCCTTCAATGGACATTAAGAGATATCTTCGGGACCTTGTAGACGAGCTCAAAACTGAAATATTAGGTAAAGCAGGATATGAGTAATGAAAGAAATGCTCTCAGGAAGCATCTCTCAGGATGATACAGACGGAAGAAGGGAGGAACACAAAAAAAGGAGAGAAACATTCGATAAAGAATATAAAGAAAATGTAGAATACATGAAGCAGATTCAAAGAGACTACCAGGAAATTAAAAACTCCATTGAAAGCTGGCAAAACTCCTTAAAAGAAACTAAGGATAAACTATCAAAACTTGAAGACAAGTTGGCAGTGTGTGATCATGAAAGGAAAGATCTCTTAAAAATAACAAGGAAACAGGCAGTAACATTACAAAGGCTAGAAGATGACAAAAGAATCTACAATTTAAGAATAAGAAATGTGAACAAAGAAGCAGGAATACACACAGGTGAATTACAAAGGCTATTCACTGAAATAATTAAGGAAAACTTCCCAAGCATGGGAAAAGAAAATGACTTTCACTTGTGTGAGGCATACAGAACTCCAGCCACCTACAACCAAAGCAGATCTACACCCAGACATATAATAATCAAGATGCCAGAAATTCAATATAAAAACAGAATATTAAAAGCCATCAGAGAAAAGAAACAGATTACCTATAAAAGTAAGCCCATCAGAATCACGGCTGACTTCTCAATACAGACCATTAGATCAAGAAGAGGTTGGGGTGAAGTGTTCCAAGCCCTGAAAGAAAATAACCTCCATCCCAGATTGATGTACCCTGCAAAACTGTCACTAGAAGTTGATGGAGAAACAAGATGCTTCCATGACAAAGAGGAACTGGGGGAGTTTGTGACCACCAATCCAACACTACAGAGAATACTGAAGGACATTCTAGAGAGAGAAAAAAAAAATACCAGGATTTTAGGAACAGTGGCAGAAAGGCCTCAATGAGTGGGGCAGGAAGTAGAATGAAGGAGAAAACTAGACAAAGGCAGAAAAATATCATAGCAGAAATGAGGCAGAGAAGGATGGCTAGAAACTCTAACATAGATGGCCTTGATACGCTATACTGTTAATAGTGCACCAGGATTTAAAACACACATTACTCACACTACTCTGCTTAGATGTATTATATTCTGTTCCAGTCATTTTTACCTGTACTAGATTTGAGGGCACAGACAGTAATCCTGAAGATAACAGGATATAGTATGGTAATCATCCTTAATTTCCTATTAACTTAATCTAAAGCTCTGTAAAACCTACACAGTTTTACTATGACTGATCGTAATTGAATCTGGTTTGTTAGATTGCTGTTTTGTATTAATAGATTTTATTCAAAGCTGTTATGATTGATAATATCAAGTCTGAGAATATAGGCAACTGCACTTAAGATGACAAGATCCACTAGAATATCCACTATAGTTTGAGTATTACCTGCCTTTGAAGTTTTATACTGTCTACAATATTTTATTTTCACTAATATTGTTATTTACTGCTATACTCAATCATACTGCTATATTCAATTATGCCTGTTGATATAGACGTTTTATTGAAGATAATAAGAAACAACACAGTAATCATTGTAGATCACCTTTTACTGTGGTTTTATATGACTTTTTGGTTTCATGTTTTTATAGGAATTTGTTTTGTTTTGTCTTGCTAAGTTCTGTTTTTTCCTCTAATACAGAAAGTATAGAAATACATGCAGATATTCATGCATGCGTAGCTGTCTATACTCTCACTGTTTGACTATCTACCTTGTATGCTTTAATTTTGTAACTTGAGCAACTATTTCTAAGAAGACAATATGTAATTTTAACTAGTGATTTCTTATTGTTTATCTTTTTTTTTGAATTCTGTATTACCTCTATCCTTTACATGCTTTTCTTTCTCTTTAAATAAAAAAAAATTCCAATAGCATATCTCAAAGAATTAGAGAAAACAACCCTAAAGTTCATTTGGAACCAAAAGAGTCCTAGAATAGCAAAGAAAAATCTGAGCAACAAAGGCAAGTCATGGGGGCATCACAATCCCTGACTCAAAATTATACTATAAAGCTACTGTGATAAAACAGCATATTACTGGGAAAAATAGACCTGAAGTTCAATAGAACAGATCAGAAGATGCAGAAACAACCTCAGGTACACTCAGCTACCTCATCTTTGACAAAGGAGCCAAAAACACTTTCACTAGAAGAAAGATAACCTCTTTAATAAACGGTGCTAGGAAAACTGACTTTGCACTTATAGAACACCAAAGCTAGACCTATGTCTCTCACCATGCACTAAACTAAAATCAAAATGGATCAAAGATGTAAATATTAAAACAGAAACACTAAATCTGCTAGAAGATAAAATGGGTGGAACTCTTGAAGACATTGGTGTAGACAAAGACTTTATGAACAAGACCCTGGTAACACAAGAACTAGCACAAAGAATAAACAACTGGGTGCTGGGAAAACAGGCTGCCAGCACGCTGCTCTGGTAAGTGGCTGTGAGCCTACCAGGAGCGCGGGCTAAGAATCAAACATCCATCTCATATCTCCCACCCACCCCACCCCACCCCGCTCCGCTAGCAAGTGAGAGCCAGACATCTGAGCATCTCTTGTGAGTTTGATTATACACAATATAGCAAATAAGGGGGACTTTCTTCTGCCATCTCTTTGAAGGCAAATGTTTTTATCTCTGTTTTGCTCTGTTCTGATCAATGGTATTGCTCTAATCAATATTCTGTTTTTATAATTTCGGTATTTGCTTTGGTATTACTCTACCTGATTGAAGGTACAACTACTGTGAAGAAAATCAGATATACTATTGTAACTATTGCTGTTATCCCAGTATCCTGCTGTGAGGTTTTGTACCAATTTTACTGCACTGCCTCATTTAGCTATGTCCTGTCTTTTTCTGCTGTATTTTACTACCTTCAAAATAAAATAAATACATAAGAAAAAGAAAAATTTTTTAAAAAGTAAATAACAACAGTAAAACAGATCAGTAAGGTACTGAGCAACTTGAAACATGACATAACTAAACAGATAATGGACTTAAAAAGCAAAAGGAGGAAAAGAAAGTTTCTAAAGGATATAACTGCATGTATATCTAAGTGTGTAGTATTGATTACCATGTTGCTAAGTTTTTGTTGGATCATTGAGCAGAACTGTTTGCAGCCTCACTGTTTGAATGTCCACTTTGTGTGCTTTAATTCTGTAACTTGAACAACTATATCCAAGAAGACAATATGTAATATATCAACTAGTGATTTCTTACTGTTTATTTGTTTTTTGAAATTCTGTATTATTTCTACCCTCTTTTTCTGCCTTGCTTTTTTTCCCCTCTCTTTAAATTTAAAAAAAAGAATAAACAACTGGGATCTCATCCTATTAAAAAGCTTTTGCACAGCAAAAGAAACCACCAATAGAGTGAAGACAGAGCATACAGTATGGAGAAAAATTGGCCAGTTATTCCTCAGACAAAAGGCATTTAGAATACATAAATCATATCACCCCAAATTTAAAGACCCCATCCAAAAATGGGCACTTGAAATGAATAGACACTTCTCAGATGAAGAAGTAGGAATGGCAAATAAATATATGAAAAAATATTCAGCATTATTGGTTATTTGAGAGATAAAAATTAAAACAACAGTGAGACTCCATCTCATCCCAGCAAGAATGGCTACTATCAAGAAATCAATCAATAACAAATGCTGGCAGAGCAGTGGGGAGAAAGGAACTCTTCTCCACTGTTAATGGGAGTATAAATTGGTACAACTACTGTGGAAATCAGTGTGGAGATTCCACAGAAAACTAAAACTAGAGGTTCCATTCAACCCAGCTATTTCCCCTCTTGGTATCTTCACAAAAGAATTAAAAGCATCATACCACAGTGATAATATGAACACCCATGTTTATAGTGACACAGTTTGTAATAGCCAAATCTTGGAAATAGCCCAAATGCCCATCAACTGATGAATGGATAATGAAAATATGGGTTTAAAAAATACAATGGAGTACTACTCAGCTATAAATAAAGGTAAACTTGAGACATTTCTAGGTAACTGTATGCACGTTGGACCGTACTCTTAAGTGAAATAAATCAAACACACATGTGTAAATGCCACATTGTTTCTCTGGTATGAGAAACTGAAAGTGTAAATAAAAACCAAAATGTATAATAGGTATTGTGAAATACAAAGAAAATGTTCTAATGAGAAGAGAACTAGGGAAAGGTAAAGGGGAAAAGAAGGAATGGGAAAAAAACATGAAAAGATACAATGGAAACAAAGCTTTTGTAAATAGGGAAGGGAAGAGGGGTTGAAGGGAGGAGAGAGGAATGTGATAAAAAAAGAATTAAGTTATATCATGTACAGGTACAAATTCCCTATAATGAATGTGATCATTTTGTATACCTGAAATGTACCAATAAACTTAATTTTAAAAAAATAAAATAAGAGCCGGGCATGGTGGCTCACGCCTGTAATCCCAGCACTTGGGAGGCTGAGACAGGAGGATCATTGTGAGTTCGAGACCAGCCTGGGCTACAAAGTGAGCTCAAGGCCAGCCTGAACTGGATAGCGAGACCCTGTCTCAAAA
Organism: Hydrochoerus hydrochaeris; assembly: GCA_004027455.1. Lineage (NCBI taxonomy): Eukaryota > Metazoa > Chordata > Mammalia > Rodentia > Hydrochaeridae > Hydrochoerus > Hydrochoerus hydrochaeris. The sequence continues at coordinate 42,731 of PVLA01009526.1, read as the reverse complement.
AGACAAAAAAAATTAAAAATAAATAAAATAAAATGTCTGGGGACGTAACTCAGTGGTAGAGTGCTTGCTTCCAGGAAAAGGAAAAAGAAAAGAGAGAGAAGAAGAAATGGCTCTTCCAGGCTCAGAGGTAAACTTGCTGCTATTAAACTGAGCAAAATACTCCAATGAGACATATGCAGCTGCATAATTGAAAGTGTGAGTTCGCTCTCAAAAAAAAACCTCCTCCAAAAGCTTATGATAGAAATGAAGTAGTTGTGGAAGTGCTTATGATTCATGAGATAACAGTGAGGCCATCCCTATGCATGCATGTATCTCAGTTCCCTGGATAATCTTTATTTCTCTAGGAATGAGCCAAACCTTAGTGCATTTTATGGTTGAACCAGCCACAACACTGTGAGATGAAATGTCAACAAAGAGTACTTTTTTATGTTTATTGTAAAGTGCTACCTCAGATTCAGAAATCAATAACTGCTTGACATTCTGAAAAGCATCCTCATGCTAGCAAATCCAAAGCTGCTGAACAACCATTTCCTTGGAGACAGTGAAGCAGCTCAATTATTTGTTGTTCCTTATTTTTGAGAAAGGGCTTCACTATGTAGTCCAGGCTGGCCTTGAACTCAGAGTGGTCCTCCTGCCTCAGGCTCCCGAGTGCTGATATTATAGGCATGCACCACCACACCTAGGTGAAGTAGTTTGATTATCCTTCCTTTTGTAAGAGTGAAACAACCAAAATGGAGGCCTCTCAGGAAGGTCTGAAGTCCTTGCTTTATACCTGAATCAGGGCGCTCAAGGACTGTAGAGTCCTTACTCAGGGTGAGCAGATGTAGGAGATCTGAGGGGCATCCAACTAGAAGATGGTCTCATCTTAGGAAGTCCCAAGGGCAGCAAAGCTATAGAGGAGAAACATAATCTTCAAGCAGAGAAAAAGGCAAAAATGGAAATAATTGTAGAAAGAAGAAGAAGCCCTTGGCTGGGAGGTGGTGGACTACCCTGTTTAGGTATGAGGAACAGACTGGCTTGGTTAGAGGATGTAAAGGGTGAAGATCTATTGGGATGTAAAAGACAACCATCTATTCTATATGATGGTCCAAGCCTATAGCAGGGACCAATAGGACAGTTTAGATGAGAGAAGGAGGCAGGTTCTGTGGTGCATGCCTAGAATTTCAGCTTCTCGAGAGGCTGGAGCAGGAGGACCACTAATTTGAGGACAGCCTGGGCAATATAGAGAGATGGTATATCAAAATAATAAAATAAAACAAAAAGTGCTGAGGGTGTAGCTCAGTGGTAAAACACCTCTGAGTTCAATCTGTAGTACTGCAGAAAAAGGGAAAATGGGTAGATACTCTCTTCCCCTTGATCTACCCCTCACCCCAGTGTGTACAGGGCTGGGGCTAGAGCAGAGTTGATGATACAGAAGGCATAAAGCACTGGGGTTGAGAATCGATGTTGGTCTCAAGCTCTTAAGATACCTCTCTGGTCTGGTTTTCTTCTTGGACCTAATGTTCAAATCTACTTTGGAATTGACCAGGAGTCATTGTAGCCACATGCTCTAACTTCTCCCTGAAGGGTGAAGGAATTTGCATGGCCAAGGACTGGGGGCATCATGCAGCAGACAATGGAGTTCATGATTTCAGAGAGCTGAATGGGCCTAAACACCAGTCCTCGTGTTTGCAGCAAGGTTGGCTGGGGCCAGTGGGATGGGGGTGCAAAGCACCCGGGTTCTACCCCTCTCATAAGCAGAAGCCTTGGCTCTCAGAGGATCAGCAGCCCAGCACTCCCTTAGGTGTTGATCTGGTAGCATTGGGTGGTTTTATGAAATGATTTAGGGTAGTGTTTGCAATTACTAAGGTAAGGGGAGTCTGTATGGGGCATTCATGGTGTTATTGCTGGCAAACTTGACAGAGAGCACAGAGGAGTCCAAAGATTCTTTCAGCAGAGGAAGAGTGAGCACCAGGGTTTCTGGTTATGCAAGGTTTACAAGTCTTCTGAGATCATTGGTTTGATAGGGTGGCTGGTGAACCATTAGATTTCTACTTCGATGACCTGGAAAAGGATCCTAGTGAGGAAATAATAAGATTTCAATGATGGGTGTGTATGTAAGGAAAGAGAGCAGGAAAGAAATACACTTAACTGGGCTGGGGATTAGCTCAGTGGCATAAACACCTGCCTTGCAAGCGCACAGTCGTGAGTTCAATCCCCGGTACCAAAAAAGAAAAGAAAGAAAGAAAGAAAAAGAAAGAAAGAAAGAAAGAAAGAAAGAAAGAAAGAAAGAAAGAAAGAAAGAAAGAAAGAAACTTAACTATTAACAATGGAATGGGCAAGATGTCAGCTTCTTAGGTTGGCTGACCAAACCTGGAGTATTAGCAGTGCAAGGTAAATTCTGCTGTGGCATTTTCCCTCAACCTTCAAGCTTGACAATTGGCCCCATTCTTCTGGCTTTGACTTGCACTCCTCTCTTATTCTTCATCCCTACCTCACTATCTGTAATTTTCACAGATAAAAATCTAGGACTGGATACACTGGGAGCTTTCCCAGATTGTCTGACCATGTCCTAGCATCAAGACACCCCCAAGGGCAGACATAGCAGGAGGTGGAGGCTAGGCCATAGGGGCCAAACACAAGCAACATTAGAACACAATTTCTCATTTCATTTTTTCATTTACCTACCTGGTCTGGCAAAAGTATGTGGAATTTTCTGAAGTCTTTTGTGACAGCAGTCTCTGCTGTTATCGTGATCAGACATCAGTGGAATCTAGAATCATTCTTCAGATCTCAGAAATTAGGCTCTTTATAAAACACAAAAACAGAGACAAAATAAATTCCAATTTAGAGGGACTGGACAAGATGTTGCTTAAGGCTCTCATTCCTGGTAAATCTATCACACCAAAGGAGTACCACCTTACTTTTAGGCTTTACTGCTAGCTGAATGAATGGACCATCTGGACTATATGGGATTGATTTTAGGATATTTTGTACAGTTCCCACCCCATTTTCCTCCTTGCAGCCCTGAGAGTGGTTTGCATAACCTTCTACAGCCTGAGCAGAGAAGGGGACTTGTGAAATGCTCTGCAGATTTCCCCAATTATCCATTTCCTTAATCCTATGGAATTAAGGAAATCCTTTTGAAAAAGGAATCCTTTTCGAAGAGTTTTTGCCTGGGTGTCATAAGCAATATTTATACTGGAAGCTGTCTCCTTTGATTTCTAAGTCATACAGCAATGGTGTCTTATTGATGAAAGCTGTCCAAAAGGCCACGTTTTGTTTGGTAATGAGGCCCAGGGATAGGCTGAGTGGAGGAGGCCACATGTGAGGGCTGCTGCCTGTCACCTGAGGAAGCCGCAAGACTGCTGTTGCTGTAGCAGGGCTGCTGGCATTGCTCCCATGATGTGATGAGCAGAGTTCTCTTACCAGGCTGCGCTTCAGTTTATGAAGTCCAAAGCTCCAAACTACACTGATGTTGCAAGAAAATGAGTTCCTAAGTAATGTGGCTAGTTTCCTCCACCCACTATCCTGGTCTTGGGTGGAACCAGAATGGGGAAAACTCTTGTTTAAACCAATGTTTGAGCCATTTGTTACAGTCACAGCAGGTTTATTAAATTTATGGTCTCTTATCTTGGACACCTCAAGATCTAATGAAGATCTTGAGTGAATTCCAGGAAATAAAAAGGCTAAGATAAAATGTTAAAATATTCTCCCAAGACATTCACTGTAAGAAGAAAGTCTGCTTAGGAGTCAAGGTAGCAGCTGCAATCTGCTGCTTATCAGGAACAAATGGACTGACATGTTACTTGTTGTCCTCCTCTCCTCTCCATTTTTCACCCCTCCCTTCTCTTTTCTACCCTAGCTTTTTCTTCTGTCTAGCAGCAGCACCTCAGCCAGTTGTGCTCAAGTAACAGTAAACAACCCATGGACAAGTTGATTCTAGTAACAGTACATTTTATACAGCTACAAAACACTCAAATAGACTTTCTGTGGCCTGGAATCACAAGCACCTCAAAAAACCCTGCCAAAACTTCTGGGAACACACTGCTGTTGACCTGCCATTTCCTTCCAAGGAGCTCTCTTCTGGTCAAACAGGTCTGCCCACCATTCCCTAAACACATTACAGCTTCTCGTCATCTGGAATGTCTGGCCCTGCCATCATCATCTTTATGACCCAAGTCCAACTCTGCTTTTTCCACGAAGCCTGCCCCCCAACCCACGGCTGAACTTCCAGCACTTCCTATCTGCCATGGCACTTGAGAGCTACACCCCCTCAGTGATTCAGGTGTGACTCATCTCTCCTGTTTGCTTAGAAACTTCTGGGACTGGGGCCCCTTCTTACACTCTCAATCAATGTGCACAGCTCATCAGCCACAAAGCAAACAAATTCTGGAGCCAGACTGCCAAGTTGTGTCACTTACTACTCAGTTATGTCACTTAACCTATATGTTCCTTAATTCTTCCAGCAGGTGGAAATTATTATTACCCATTTTTCTTATTTTTTTCTTATTATTTTATTGGTACATTTTAGATATATATATAATGATCATATTCCTCATAGGGAATTTATACCTGTGCGTGATATATCTTACTTTTTCTTTCTTTCCCATTCCCTTCCCTTCAACCCCTCTTCCCCTCCTTATTTACAAAAGTTTTGTTTCCATTTTTTTCTTTTCTCATTTTTTTTCTTGTCCCTTCCTTCCTTTCCCCCTCCCTCCTCCCTAGTTTCTCTTCTCATTGGAACATTTTCTTCCAGTTTCCCAATATCTATTATACATTTTGGTCCTTATCTGCCCTTTCGGTTTCCCATACCAGAAAAACAATGCAGTATTTACACATGTGTGTTCAATTTATTTTACTTAAGGATATGGTCTCAAGGTGCATCCATTTACCCAGAAATGTCTCAAGCCTATCCTTCTTTGTGGCTGAGTAGTACTCCATTGTATTTTTTAAAAACCTTCTTTATCCATTAATCAGTTGATGGGCATTTGGGCTGTATCCAAGATTTAGCTTTTATAGACTATATTGCTATAAGCATGGGTATGCATATATCACTATGGTATGATGCTTTAAATTCTTTTGTGAAGATACAAACAAGGGTAATAGCTAGGTCAACTGTAACCTCTAGTTTTAGTTTTTTGGGGGGCCAGGAATTTAGCTCAGCAGCATAAGTGCCTACCTTGCAAGCACAAGGTCGTGAGTTCAATCCTGGTACCAAAAAAAAAAAAAAGAGTGACATAGGTTTAGATTTTTTGAGGAATCTCCACACTGATTTCCACAGTGGTTGCACCAGTCTACATTCTCACCAACAGTGGAGAAGGGTTCCTTTTTCCCCACTGCCCTGCGAGCATTTGTTATTGGTTGAATTGATCATAGCCATTCTTTCTGTAATGAGTTAGAATCTCAGTATTGTTTTAATTTGCACCTCTTGAATGCCTAGTGATGTTGAACATTTTTTCATATATTTATTTGCCATTTCTAAGAAGGTAGAAATATTAACAATGCCTACTTCATTAGGTTGTTTTTCAAATTTTATTTTGAAGAGGAAAACAAATTTCAGAACACATCAATCAGGGGGCAACAGTGATATATACATTGTGCATTGTCATCCCCAAATTATTCACCCAGAGCACAAGACATCTGCATTCAATTGTTCAAAAATACCAACACAAACCTTTTCCTTCAATGAGCTCAGAGAAATCAGTAGTATAACTATCTTAACTATTTTTATGTACATATACATATGTTGTTTCTTCAGCTTCACACACTACTGAGACACTATGATGTTTACCCATGTCTATGATTTATTTCACTAATGAGTACAGTCTTGAGTTGCATCCATTTATCTATAACAGTCTCCAGTTTATCCTTCTTTATGGATGAATAGTACTCCATTCTATAAAATACTACATCTTTTTTATCCATTCCTCAGTGAATGGGCATTAAGGTTGTTTCCAAGATCTGACTATTACAAGTTGTGCTGCTATAAAGATGGGTGCACATATATCATTGTGGTATGATGTTTTAATTCTTTTGAGAAGATATACAGAAGGGGAGTAGCTGGGTCAATCCTTTAGGTTTTCTTGAGGCTCAAAATTATACTCAAAAAGCACTTTGACAGCTGGGTGTGGTACTACACACCTGTAATTCCAGCACTCAGGAGGCTGAGACAGGAGGATTGCTATGAGTTTGAGGACAGCCTAAACTACACTGTGAGTTTAAGTCCAGACTGAACTGTGTAACAAGACTTTATCTTTAAAAAAAAGTGCTTTGCCTTTTGTGCATTAAGTACTTAAGAAATCCTAGTCCTCTTCACCTGCTCCAACCTGTACTCAGCAGAAATAACCAAGTACCCAAGAATGACTTTAAGCTTGGTCTCCCCCACCCAATGGTATTTGGCTCAGTTTCACCTTACTCCAAGTTTAGCAGGCACTTACTGAAGGAATTCCCTATTTGACTTTGAATGTCCTCCATAATTTGAGCCCTTTAGTTGACAGATACATAGTTTCTTTCTCTCTCTGCTTTCCCTTCTGTGCACTCCCTTGGCAAAGTCAGGACCATGTAATTGAATACATACAACCATTTCTTGGGTCTTTGTCTTATCTCCTCAGGAAGTTGATAAATTCCTTTTGTTTCTTAAATTTTGTTCTGGGGATGGGATCCAAGGCTAGGCAAGTATTCTCCCACTGATCCCCAACCCAGCCTGATACATTCCCTAAGAACAGTTGGAAGCCTGGCAAGGTAGCCCACACCTGTAGTCCCAATGCTCAGAGGCTGAGGCAAGAGGATCACAAGCTCAAATTCTGCTTGGGTGACATAGTAAGATTTTGTCTCAAAATAATAAATAAAGCCAGGAGTAGTGGTGCAAGCCTATAATCCCAGAACTCAGGAGGCTGAAGCAGGAGGATTGCTGTGAGTTTGAGGCCAGCCTGGGCTACATAGTGGGTTCAAGAGCAGTCTGAACTACACAGTGAGACCCTGTCTCAAAAATAAATAAATAAATAAATAAATAAATAAATAAGAGCTGTGGTAGAATACCCCTGAGGAGGATCTCCACCTCTGCAAAACAAACAAAAACAGCAGGGTTTTACCACTTCTTCTCCCCTTGACCCCACCCAGCATGTAGTCCCTTTTTGCTGGGTTACTAGTAGGTGTCCAGGAAAAACATATCAACCGACATCTCCAGGTGCCCAGGGTCAGCCAAGGGAAGCTGAGACCCTGACTTTGTTTCTGGCCCTGAGCTCAAACTGAGTTGAAGAGCAGAAAGCAGGGGGCCAGTTTCTACTGACGTCCACCACTTACTTCTTAGCTCAAGCTGTAGAATGAATGGAGTCTTGGAGAAGATTAATGGCTGGTATCCTGTTTACCTAAATCACTAGGATTTGTTGCTTGTATACAATACACTTTGTAGTTCAACCACCTTGCCCCTGAGGGTAGGAGATCATTTCAGAATAAGCTTTAGGATTCTGGGATGTGACTGGACATACTTTGGTCTGTCCCCAGCCACTCAGTACACAGACAATAAGTAGGTGGCCCAAGGACCCCCCCCCGCCCGTTATATAGGTGGGAAACACTACTATCCCTACCTTGAATGCAGCTCCATCATCTATGGCTTTTCTTTCCCCATTGTCGCAGCTTCAGAGGCTGAGAACTGGAAGGAAGGGCACCCAGAGCAGGAGCCTCCCTCTCTGCCAGAGTAGGGGGAGCCTAGGTCCAGTTCTGTTTCCCATACAGGCCGAACATGAGGCTTGTGAGCAACAGCAATGCTTCTTTTCCTCTGGGACTGGGTGGTAACTCCAGGCTATGTGATCGGGGCCCCAAAGCCACTGGGAATTCAAGCAGATCAATCTTGTTTAATGATTGTGTGTTGGAGGAGGTGGGGCTGGTTAATGTTTGTCTGGTTCTTCTTGGGCTATGGGCCATTTCTAGCTCTGGCTCTGCACCCATTGTCCCTCCCCTGGGCTTGGCTGACAGGACCTAGTGGCATAAGGTACACACACCTACAGTCTCTGGAAAAGGGTGGCAGCAACCAGGTGTGACAGTGTCGGAGAGGTGAGGACTGGGGTTGGCTGCAGGGGGTGGGGGGTGGCTGGGGAGAGCTGATGTGGCATGGAGCAGAGGGAAGGCAGAACTTGACAATGGGGAAAGACCAGGATCTGGGCCTTCTCTTGATCTCAGGATTCAGTCACTTGGATCCCGTGCATGCTTCCCTCTGAACAGGGCTGAGGTTCCTCCTGCCAGGTGCCAGGATTACTTAGCTTCTTTCTGCAACCTCCAAATCTTACCCTCTTTCCAGGCTCCAAATTGCTCCTCCTCACTCCTTTTTATCTTTCTTTTTTTCTTTCTTTCTATCTTTCTTTCGTTCTTCTTTTGTTTTTTGTTTTTTGAGACAGGATCTCACTATGTAGCCCAGACTGGCCTTGAACTCATAGTGATTCTCCTGCCTCAGCCTCCCAAGTACTGAGATTACAGATGTGTGCTACCATGCCTGGTGTACCCATTTTTTTCTAAACCAGATTCCCTGAATCCTCACAGTGGTCTCCCTTGACGCAGGTAGCCAAATTCATCTCTCTGTGACACTTTTACCACACAGGGTTAGTGTTCCGTGAGACACTGGGTAATACCAGCTGCTGTTTTCCTTCCCTGATTACAAGGTAAACCAGGCATGCACCCAACATGGGCTGCAAGTGGTTAAATAATATAGTGCACTTGATGGGCTCCAGAAAGGAAGTCAATAAGGCTTAGTCATGTACATTTCCATTTTCTTGAAGGCAGCAGGCAGAGTGGAGCTAAGCTTGGGGTAACCGGAAGTTTGGAGATTTAAAAGAGGGGTGCCACTCAGCTGTTTGAAACTCATTCCAGCTATTGGGACTGGCACAGCAGAATTCATGGACTTTAGAAAATGAAATAAAAATAGATAACATAGACAAGTGGAGTTTCAATGGACAGAAATATAGATGAGAATGCAGCATAGCAATGGGGAGGGGACCTGGGCTTGAGATATGACTCCCAGTCTGAGTTCCAGCACTTATTTACCAACTGGGTGATAAGTTACTCTACTTCTCATTACCTCGTAATGAGAAAGTAAACTAAAGACAACAGCTCATGGTCCAGAGTTGTTTTTGGATGAGAATTCATAAACATTCAGTTTTTAGCATACAGTAGACATTGGATAAATGGTGCCTGTTTGAGAGCAGCAGGAAGTCAGGTGGATGATGAAGCAGTGGGTAGGGAAAGGGCAAACAGTGTTAAAAGAGCTGCAACTAGCAAAAGTTTTTTGAAAAGACCACAGCATTGCTTCTTGACCTTTTGGCTAAGGTCAAGTGAAAAGATCCTAGCCAGGAGACAGAAAGAGAAAAGTGGATGAACTAAGTCGGATGTGATCAAGGCCGTCCACAGCATATGTACAGTGGGGAGGAAACACTATGTCCCATGACTTTTTTAAAATACTGTAGACTCCCAGGTGGAGGTTGGGAAGGTAACCAGGGAAAAGGAACTAGAGGCCTTAACCACACCAAACTGATGAATGAAGCCAGCCAGAAATTCAGAGGGATGCCAGGGATTTAGCTCAGTGGCATAAGTGCCTGCCTTGCAAGTGTGAGGTCGTGAGTTCGATCCCTGGTACCAATTAAAAAAAAAAAAAGAAATTCAGAGGAAGACCTCAAAGCAGACCACCTGGCTCATCTGACCATAGGCTGCCTGGGAAATGGGAGAATGTGAGTCTTTGCCCAGCTGGACCTCTCTGCCCTAACCTCCAATCCCCAACACAAGGGTTGTCCTGTAGTTGAAAGGAAGAATAGGGCAGAAGTGAGGACAAAAAGAAACAGACTCAATGGAAGCACTCTGCATGTGTGTGTGTGTGTGTGTGTGTGTGTGTGTGTGTGTGTGTGTTTGCACATTCATATGCCAGCCCACACAGGAAGGAGTATAGGTGTTTTGTTTTGTTTTGTTTTGTACTGGAAATTGAACTCAAGACCTTGTGCTTGTGAGGCAGGTGCTGTGCCACTGAGCTATATCGCCAGAGTATAGACTTTTTTAATTATGGGCCTGGTCTCAAGTTAGAATGTAAGGGTCTAGGGACGTAGCTCAGTGGAACGGCACCTGCCTCACAAGCATGAGGTCATGAGTTCTACTTCTGGTACCCCCCAAAAAATCAACTTAGAATGTAGGTTCCTTTAAAAAAAGGAGCTCCCCAAAATAGTGCTATGTATACAGGTTTTGAGATCAGAGTAACATAAATTTGGAAGTGGATTCTACCAGTGCAGTTATCATTGAGGCGAGTTACCTAACCTCTCTGAGCCACAATTTCCTGGCCTGAAAAGTGATAGTAATATAACAGGACTGTTGGAAGGACTAAGGACAATCTCTTAATTTTTACTGTGTTAAGTACTGGGCCAGATCAGAAGCCTGAGAAGTCCTATCTAATTAACATGGGAGTGAGACACACCTTGAGCAATGCAAAACATATCGATATCTGGACTTTAACCCAATGTCAGGAAAACAACTTGAATTTCAAAATCAAGTCACTCCCCTGGATGTTTTTTAAATACAACCCATGACATATTGATGTTGATATAAGGATCATTTCTCCTTCCAAAGAGGAAAGCAAAAAGTGAAATCCCAGTGCCCACATGAGGGTTCTTAGGGGCCCTACAAGGAGTTATTGGCTGTGTCCCAGAGAGCTCAAAAAGATAAGAGGCAGAGAACTACAAAAATGTAGAAGCTCAGGGGTAGTCAGGATGTCTGTGAGGCACCACTGAGAGGCAGAGAGAACAGCTACAATTTGCCTTGGAGTTTTAACACATCTCACTGGTTGAAGTATTTCTCTTTCTGTTCTTTTCTTTTCTTTTCTTTTCTTTTCTTTTTTTTTCTATACCTGAAATCAAACTCAGGACCTTGCACTTGCCAGACATACACTGTACCACTGAGTTATATCTCTGGCCCTGAAGGATTTCTTTACAGCTAACCACGGTGCCCCTTAGCACCTTTGCCTCCAAAATCCCAGGCTTGAGAAAAAGAACATCCATGCCTCTGCTTTCCAATGCCGAGTTTTTTTATTCTGCTTTCTTTTTGTTTTTGTTTTGAGACAGGATCTCACTGTTTAGTGCAGGCTGGCATTGAACTTGGTCATGTAGCCCAGGATGGCCTCGAACTCACAGCAACCCTCCTGCTTCAGCCTCCTGAGATTACAGGCTGGGATTACTCTAGCATACCACCATGCCCATCTTGCATACTGATTTAGACACATAGCACAAATTCACTGAGGCTGTTTTTTTTGTTTTGTTTTGTTTTTGGTACCAGGGATCGAACTCACGACCTCATGCCTGCCAGGCAGGCACTTAAGCCACTGAGCTAAATACCCAACCCAGCTGTTTGTTTTTTAAAACAAGGTCTTACTATGTAGTTCAGGCTGACCTTGAACTTACTATGTAGGCTAGACTGGCCTTGAACTTGCCACAATCCTCCTGCCTCAGCCCCCCAATGCTGGGATTATAGGAGAGTGCCACTATACCTGGTACCAAGGTGGGTTTTTTTAAAAACTAAATTATGAAGAAATCTTTAGAGACATAAATTATGTCCTATAGACTGCTCTTCTTCTCTCTGTGTTGTGTTTTGTTTTGTTTTGTTTCATTTTGTTCTGTTTTGCAGTACTAGGGATTGAACTCAAAGCCTTCACACTATATTACCAAAATACATCCCCAGTTCTTTTTTAATTTTTTTATTTTAAGACAGGACCTTGATAAATTGCTAAATTGCCCAGGGTAGACTCAAAGTTGTGCTCCTCTTGCTTCAGTCCCCCAGAGTGCTAGGATTACAGGTGTGCTCCACCCAGCTTCCCCCAATTTTTTTACCACATTTCTCACTTTTTCCAGTTGCTGTTACCCAGCCCCTTCTTTCCACAGCAAAGAGGCCCACGCAGAACTGAGTGCAGGGATTCTTTACGAATCACCGGCCTTGCTGTGGAGCACACTGGTGGCAGACATTGACCTGCATTTCCTACAGTCCAAACCTGCTTGTGCTCTTCACAGTTGGTGTCCTGCTTCCAGCACATGTTCTGGCAATTTAAGGACAGACATGGTGGAAGGAGGAGAGAGGCTTGCTTTGCCTGCCTAAGGGACCTAGGAGAATTTCCTCCCTAGAGCAATTGGCAAGCTCCTGAGAGAAGGAGGTTAAAAAGCACCTGATATTGAGGGCAGGTCAACAACAGCATGGTGGAGGGAAAAAAAGAGATCTAAAGCACCTGATATTGAGGGCAGGTCAACAACAGCATGGTGGGGGGAAAAAAAGAGATCTTGGGTTTGGAGGACCATTTAGCGACCCCCCAAAGGCAGCATTGTTTTATCTTCTTGAGAAGCAACACACACACACACACACGCACACGCGCGCACACACACACACACACACACACACACACACACGTGCTAAGAATCAAACAGAGTCTTCCACACTGAACTACATCCCCAGCCCTTTTTTCATTTTTTATTTAGAGACAGGGTCTCACAAAGTCACCCAGGCTAGGCTCAAATTTAACATGCTCTTGTCTCAGCCTTCCAGAGTGCTGAGATTACTCATGTATGCAATCACACCCTGCTCCTAGAAGGCTGTTAACACCCTTGATCACTGGGCATGGTGGTGCATGCCTGTAATCCTAGCACTTGGGAGACTAAGACAGGAGGATCATTGCGAGTTTGAGGCCACCGTGGGCTACATAGTGAGTTCAAGACCAATTTGGACTACATAGTGAGACCCTGTCTCAAAAAGACAAAAACAAAACAAAACACCCTTGATCACCAGCTATGAAATGAGCTGGGCTAGGAACTTTTTTAGATGGCCTCAGGGAGCCTTACTATCACCCTAGGTGGTATGTATGTATGTATGTATGTACATATGTATTTTGGTTTCTTCAGACAGTCTCACTATGCAATGCAGGCTGGCCTTGAAGTCACTACATAGCCCAGGGTAGCCTTGAGCCCATGGTGGTCCTCTTGCCTCAGCTTCCTAAAAGTTGAGATTATAGGTGTACACCACCATAGCCAGCCACCCTGAGTACTAACCCAATCTGTGAACAAGTGAGCAGGCTCATATAAATTCAGTAAGTAACCCAAGGTCTTATTAAGTGAAGAATCAGAATTCAGACCTAAAACTATGTGACTCCTGCCTAATCTGCTTTTTCCTTGGTGACCTTTCACTTTCTCCTCCTGGCTTGTCCTCATCATGGGCCCACCTACCCACCCCCTCTAGGAGCTTATTTTCCTACAATTTGAGGAGAAATAGTCAGGATTTGCTTCGTGGCACTAGAACTGGAATGTGCTAACAGCCAGAAAGCATTCATGCTTTCTGAGTTTGTACAGGTAACATTAGCTTTTGATTGCTTTTCTTTACAGTGAGCCTTTTCTTTTGCTGACACCATCTGCAAAGGCACACAGAATCTGCTATGGAAATGGTCTAAATTTCTGCTTCAGACACTTTTGTATTTCATCTAACCCTCCCACTTTCTAGCTTGTGATGTTGGGGAATGAGTTATCTGAGTTTCAGCTGCCTTATCAACAAAATGCCTTAATAGGCTTCCTAACCATGTGAAAAGAAAAAAATGTACAGGAAAATGCTTAGCACAGTTCCTAGTTTCATAAATATGAGCTCCTTTTCCTCTTCTCTATCTCACACAAACCCTGGAAGGGATCTAAGCCTAGGAAAAATTCTGCTGACCTTAAATTTTTGATAGGGTCATGGGGAGGGCCTCAGTCAAGAGCCTCCTGGCCCACTGGGGTCCCCTCTTACATGCACCTGTCTTCCATCTCCCTTGCCCCATGGCCATTCTTCTGATGGGGCCACGGTGCCGGTGCGGCGATGGACCAGGCGGGCACAGAACAGGTGGGTGCAGGCTGGGTGTCCGGCACTAGGACACAAGTGCTCTGTGTGTAGGGTGGGCGGAAGTCAGGGCGTTTGATCTGAATTCTAAAGGGCGTTGTTCAGAGGCCCACAAAGATCCCATTGTGCAGGCACTGGGTATAAAGCAGCATATGACTCCTCAGCACCCGGTGGTGATGAATTGGAACGCAGGCGTGGACTCAGGGACCACTCCCCCTCCACAGACATGAGACCATAGGGGACCTGTCTGGGTGGCCTCAGAAATAGGTGCTCCCCAAGGTAATGGCTCTGTTGTTTCCCCAGGTCTGGAGTTAAGGAGGTGGAAATAGGGAGTCAGAGGGTGGCTGATGGCAGAAGAAGATGGGCCTGGTAAAGAAAGGGACTAGAGAGAAAAGAATGTTAAATGAATGTGAAAGACGGGAATGGGGCTCAGGGAAGTCAAATTGAGTGAATGAGGAGGAGGAGAGATTGGCAGGGGAGATGGGGTGATAGGGAAACCTAAGACTATCTCTTCCTTCCTGCTCTGACACTTGGAAGAAGGGAGAGGGTTGAGCAGCATTATGGTGCCCAGCTTCCTGACATTTTGCTTTGTGCCTTGTGTTTTGCAGGTGTGAATGAAGCAGGATGAACTGGACAGGTTTGTACACCTTGCTCAGTGGTGTGAACCGGCATTCTACTGCCATTGGTCGAGTGTGGCTGTCAGTCATCTTCATCTTTAGAATCATGGTGTTGGTGGTGGCTGCGGAGAGTGTGTGGGGTGATGAGAAGTCTTCTTTCATCTGCAACACCCTCCAGCCTGGCTGCAACAGTGTCTGCTATGACCAATTTTTCCCTATTTCCCATGTGCGTCTGTGGTCCCTGCAGCTCATCTTAGTTTCTACCCCAGCTCTCCTTGTAGCCATGCACGTGGCTCACCAGCAGCACATAGAAAAGAAAATGCTGCGACTTGAAGGCCATGGGGATCCCCTACACCTGGAGGAAGTGAAGAGGCACAAGGTGCACATCTCAGGAACACTGTGGTGGACCTATGTCATCAGCGTGGTGTTTCGGCTCCTATTCGAGGCTGTTTTCATGTATGTCTTCTATCTGCTCTACCCTGGATACACCATGGTGCGGCTGGTAAAGTGTGAGGCCCACCCCTGTCCCAACACAGTGGACTGCTTTGTGTCCCGCCCCACTGAGAAAACCATCTTCACTGTCTTTATGCTGGCTGCCTCGGGCATCTGCATCATCCTCAATGTAGCTGAGGTGGTGTACCTCATCATCCGGGCATGTGCCCGCCGAGCACAGCGCCGCTCCAATCCACCCTCCCGCAAGGGCTCGGGCTTTGGTCACCGCCTCTCACCTGAATACAAGCAGAATGAGATCAACAAGCTGCTGAGCGAGCAGGATGGCTCCCTGAAAGACATACTGCGCCGCAGCCCTGGCACCGGGGCCGGGCTGGCTGAGAAGAGCGACCGCTGCTCAGCCTGCTGATGCCATCAACCAGGCAACCTCCCGCCCCATGCCCCAACCCTGCCTTGGGCCTGCCCTTCCTTCTCCCCTGGTGGTGCACAGGCCTAGGACTGCTAGGAATTACCCCTTCAGATCCTTCCTGTCCTCCTTACTTCCTTCCCTCTCAGGGCCTTCTCTCTGAAGAGCTGGAGGGGTTGGGAGCTGGAGGCCACCTTGATCCAGTGCTCAAGGTTAATGGGGGTGTGGACAGGTCTTGTTGCCTGTACCCCTTCCTCTTCCCTCTCCCTCTCCCTAGGACCACTGGGCACAAGAGATGGGATCCTCTGACAAATGTCTCCAGTGATGAAACTAATTTTAACCCTGTGCTGTCAGATACCCTACTTCTGGAGTCACATCAGTGGGGATAGATGTGGGCAAGTGGATTGGAGGAGGGGTGCTGTGGATGTGGGTGGAGGAGGGAGGGTAGCAGCAAGCATGAGGGAAAGGAAAACACCTTTGGGGCTAGGGAATTAGGGAGGGAGGAGCAGGCAGAGGAGTGGGGGTTGGTCAAGGCTGCCCCTGTCTCCAATCCCTAAGTCCTCTCTCTGCCTGAAATGCTACACATTAAACAGGATTTTACAGTATATGAAGAGATGGCTGTGTGTTTGTCAAAATTCTTTCTCCTGCAATGCCTGACCTCTCCCTGGATGAGCTGGGATGCTGGCTTTTTGCTGATCAAAAAAGGAAAGAGGCAAAATAAAGAGTGATTTGAAGCTGCAAATGAGGAGCTGCTGCACTCCTGGCTGGGCAAAACAAGACCCTGAGCCTTTGTCTTCCTTTTTGTTCTCCTTGTTGTCTTTGTTTTTCATTTTTCATAGCTGTATTGGGATCTAATCCACATATCTCCTCCCCTCCCTGTGATTTTAAACAATGAAAATGATAACTCTCCCTGGAGAGACAGGAAATGACAGAAATTTCTCACATTTGAGTGACACACATTCCCTGGGTACCCTGGCAAGTGCATTCTCCCACATTCCTGGAGTTATCCCCTTACTCTTCAGAAGCTCCGCAGTCCCCTTTCCACAGTCCACCAGTCAGTTTACACAATGACTCTGACTTCTTTCCTTTGAATTTAGTCCCTAATTCCATCCTCCGCCCCAGCTTCTTTCCCTTCGTTGATTTCTGAATCAATACCCACACCTCGGATAGCCTGCCTCCATAGGTCAAACACATCAGAGATTACAACCACAGTTTCCTTTGCAATATCACTCTCCCCCATCAGCTGTAGTAGGAAAATCTCCAAGGCAGGGGAGAGGGCATAGAAATTAGGAGACCTAGACCTTTGTTAGGTGTGTCACTAACAAAGCATCCCGTACCCCAAGCCTGTTTCCTTGTGATCAAACAATGGTCATCTTAGTATATCGCTAGGCTCCTTTCAACACTGTGTTTCTGGGATCCCCAAAAGACTTCTGCAGTTTCAAAGGGCTTTACAATCTCTGAGCCACCGCCTTCACCAATGGCCCCTCAATCAAAGTTTCCCCCATGCCAGGCACATTTCCCTCCTTTGCTTCCCTGCCTCTTAAGAGTAGGAAAAAAAAGAGTAGAAAACATTTCAGCTCCCTCTCAGACTTTGTAGGAAGTGTATCAGGAAGGAAAAATCAAGCATAATCTCAATCAGAATTGTTTTCCCTCTGAGAGTTTTTTCTCTTCAAAGAAAAAGCATGAAAGAGTTATTCCATTCAAAGAAATTGCTCACTTAGAAAAGAAAGGAAAGCTGGGTATGATGCATGTTTGTAAACCCAGCATTCAGGAAGCTGAGGCAGGAGAATCCCAATTCAAGTCCAACCTAGGCTACACAGTGAGTTCAAAGACAGCTTGAACTACATAGTGAGACCTTGTCACAAACAGCCAAAACTAAAAAATTCCTTCAGAAAGGAAAGGAAGCCAAGTGTGGTGGCATATACCTGTCATTCCAGCACTTGGAAAGCTGAGGCAGGAGGGTCACTGTGTGTTTGAGGACAACCTGGGCTACATAGCTACAGAGTGAGTACAAGGCCAGCCTGAACTACACAGTAAGACCCTGTCTCAAAAAAATTATATATATATATATATATATATAATCCCTGAGAGTTGAGTTTCTCCACTTTTAAAAACACCTCTTTCCTGAAAGAAATTTTCTTTCTCCTTAGAAACTGACATGACACACTGTCAGAGGAGGGATTCATACTCCACTTATGGTAACAGATTATTCCTTTTCTTGTAGAAATCCATCCCCTTCACCCACAACACAAAAAACAGCATTCCCTCTCTTCCCAAAAGGCCATTAAGAGCAATATTTTTCTTAGTCCATGAGGGAACCTCATGTCCTCCCCACAGTAAGAAATGCTAACCCTCAAGAATCTAGTTTGTCTTCAAAAGATACTACTAATCCCTACTGAAAAGAGGTTCTAATTCCAGATCAAGGCTTTCCTTCTCCAGAGGGCAGTGATGGGACAAAAAATGCTATTGGCCTGTGTGTTAACAGGTTAGGGAAGATGTGCCTGCCTTCTTTTCATTGTTATTTTGAGACAGGGTCTTGCTATGTAGTTCATGCTGGCCTTGAATTCACTGTGTAGCCCAGGTTGGCCTCGAACTCCTGCCAATTCCTCCTGACTTCTGGAATTACAGGTGCATGCCACCGAGCCCTACTCCGGGACATGCATTCTTGTGTCTTATGAACCAGGTGGGAGCAGGTTGAAGGAATTTTTAGGGGGAATTAGTGGATTCAATGTCTCAGGGAGGAAAAGGGAGGATCAAACTGACCATAGGACTTTTTTTTTGAGACCTTGTCACGGGAGTGTAAGGGGGAGAAATTGAGGCAAATGGGGTTAGTACTTGTCACATAATAAATAATGTGCTGAGGGACCAGGGTAGGGGAGAGGGCATTGTAATTAGGAGATCTGGCTCTCCACTGACTAGCACTATTCCCTTGGACATATTACACTCATCCTCTCCAGGTCTGTTTTCTCATCAACAATATAGGATTTAGAGCCGAGCATGGTAATACACATCTGTAATCCTAGTACTCTGGAGGCTGAGACAGGGGGATTTCTGTGAGTTCAAGACCAGCCTGAACTACATAGTGAGACCCTGCCTAAAAAAGAAAAAAAAAAAATATATATATATATATGGTTTATAACAACCTTTCTTCTGTCTTTCACAGAGCTTTTGTGAGAATCAAACAAGATACGATCAGCTGGGAATGTAAGTCAGTGGTACAGTACTTACCTAGAATGTACAGACCCTGGGTTCAAGCCGCATTACAGCCAATAAGATATGCTCAAAGCCTGGTTATAGCAGGGCATGCTGGCACAGCCTGTAACACCAGCACTCAGGAGGCTGAGTGGGACAACTACTGAGAGTTCCAGGCCATCCTGGGCTACATAGTGAGTTCAAGGCCAGCCTGACCCTATCTCAAAAAAAAATGCTGGTTGTAAACTATAAAGAAAGGTAATTTTTTAACCACTGAGATCATGGCCTTATGGCAACTAGACCATTTTGATGGAAGCTCTAAAAAGCAGTGAGGCTGGTTCAGCTAGCTGAAACTAGTGCCAAAGAACTTGGTAATATAGGGAGCCAGGTATGGTATCATACTTCTGTAATCCCAGCACTCAGAAGAGGATTGGGAGTTTGAGGCCAACCTGGACTACTTAGAGAGATCTTGTTTCAAAAAAAAAAAAGGAAGAAAGTGAGCCTGGTGGCATGGTGGCACATGCCTATAATCCCAGCAGTCGGGAAGCTGAGGCAAGAAGATTGAGGCCAGCCTGGGCTACAAAGTGAATTCAAGGCCAGCCTGACTGCATAGTGAAGCTTTGTTTCAAAAACACACACAAAAAAAGGAAAAAAGAAAAACGAAATTGGAAATAATGCAGTTGGCTCCCTCAGGAAGCAGATAGCAGTATAAACAGTAAAGTCTAAGAGATGTTGCAGACTTGATGATAATTCAATGAAGGTTAATATTCAAGAGGTCTAATCTGGGGGCAGAAAAGGCCTAGTAACAGGGACTTCTTGCACACTGTCACAATGCTGGTGTTTTTAGAGATACCTGTGGTCTTTTAGATGTGTCTACATGCAGAGATGCCAGAAGCCATGATAAAGGGCAGAGTCCACCCCTGAATGAAGAGGTTAGCTGAATTACGGGTATAGTCAAGGCCTCAGCCAGCTGATTTGAGATTTCAGAGCAAGCTTCAGTATCCATAGAGAATTGGCATAGCAACCACAAACTGATTCAGATGCTCAATCAGAAAGCCTGGGTGCACACAGTGGGGGATAGAGGGAAACGCTTACTGTATTTACTAATTCCACAATACTTAAATGCCAGGCCTGACCTGTGGTGCACAAGGGGCTGCATAATACTACCAAATTTGGCTCCCTTTGACACCTGGACTAGTCCAGGCTGAACATACAGGATCAAGTAGGAAAAGGATTGAGGCATTCCAGAGAGGATAAAGAAGGCAGAACACATATAGACATCTGAAAAGGTGCTGTGCATCCTCAGAGTTAGACAAATAATCTGTAGATGATCAGGGGCAGAATGAATAAATGGGAGGTGAGGAAGATAAACTATGACCAGATCATGATGGGGCTTATGTGTCTTTAAGAGTGCTTAGTAGACATCCTAGATACTGAAGAAATCATTAGGGGTTTTGCTTTGTTTTGCAGAACTGGGGGTTGTTTTGTTCATTTATTTGCTTTTGTTTTTGAGACAGTGTTTCACTGTGCAGTTCAGGCTGGCCTTGAAATCACCTTGTAGCTCAGTCTAGCCTCAAACTCATAGCAATCCTCTTGCCTCAGCCTCCCAAGTGCTGGGGTTACAGGTGTACACCACTATGCCTGGCAGTACTGGGTAATGAACACAGGCCTTTTGCACTGAGCTACATCCTCAGGCCTTTTTTTATGTTGGGACAAATTATCACTAAATTGCCCTGACTGGGCTTGAATTTGGGATCTTCTTGCCTCAGCCTCCCAGAGTAATGGGATTATAAGTATGTACCAACATGTTTGAAACCATTAAGTGTTGTTAAGGAAAGGAGTGACAACTTCAGATTTGTGTGTTTGGAAGCTCACTCTGACAGTTGTACACAGAGTTAACTGGGGATTATAAAGACTAGAGGCAGAATGATCAGATAAGGAGATTTTGTAATAGCCCAAGTAGGGCCTGTGGGACTATGATAAGTGGCAGAGAAATAAGAAACTCCCTCTCTTTTGTCTCACCTCCTAGTACAACCTTCCCCACCCCTTTCCCATGCATTCTTTGCTCTGGTCACATATGCTCTACTCTTTCAAGACTATCTCAAAAACATAAAAATTTGGAGGCCAAGGATATAGCTCAGAGGCATAGTGCCTGCTTGGTAAACGCAAGGTTGTGTGTTTGATTCCCTATAGCAAAATACACTAAAAAATAATAATAATTTTAAAAATACAAGACAAAATCTGGGGTTGTAACTCAGTGTGGAGGCCCTGAATTCAATCCCTGATACTGAAGAAAAAAAAAGAGATAATCTACATCAGAATTTGATGTCTTTAAATTTGTATATATATACATAAGTTAGCTAAAATGATAGTACAACTAATTGCATTAATGATTGGAAAAGAACAGTTAATACTCATATGATTAGATCAGTTTTACGTGTCTATTTCTGACAATCTGAGCAACCCTTTGGAAGGTAACAATATACAATATTTACCACCATTGTCAAATTCCTATCATCTTGTTTTGAAAACCTATACTGCTATTGTTTGGGTTTGCTGTTGTTTGTCTCTTTTGCTTTTTGTTTTTCTTTTATGTGTCTTTTTTTCCTAACTAAATAAATAAATAAATAAGAATTTGGGTTCTGATATGGGGGGTGGAGGTAAGGGTGAGAGTAGGGAAACAAAGATAATTTGCAGGTTTCCTTCCCCTTTCTTAACTTGAAAACACCTAAGGTGTCAACTCTGAGCTCACATGTCATTTTCTCTTTGAAGCCTCTGTCTTCTCTCCCCACAGACCAAGTCCTTCAGAGAGAATTAGCATTTGCCACCACTCTGAATTCCCGAAGTACATCCCAGTAAAGGACAATGAGAATCCTTATCAAGCCATGTGGCAATCACTTGCATAAGCCTGACACATAGTAGGTGCTTTGACAGAACATAATGGTACATACTTATAATCCTAGCTAATTAGGAGGCCAAGACAGGAGGGTCATGAGTTTGAGGGCAGTCTGGGCAATTTAATGAGACCCTGTGTCAAAATAAAAAATCTAAATGGCTGGGGATGCAGCTCAATGCAAGATCCTGGGTTTGATCCCCAGTGTCCCTCCAAAATAAGTCCATAATATAGTCTGGGGACATACAGGAAGTCAGGAAGAGGGGTTGTAGATACTATAAGCACATGCAAATTTCAGAGTCTTGAAAGAGTGTGTGGGCTATGACTAGAGCAAAGAATGCAGGGATGAGGTGGGGTGGGTTATAGTAGGAGGTGAGACAAAGTAGACTGGGCTAGCCCATAAAAGGTCTTATACAGGTATATAGAATTTTGCACAAGGGCCGGGGGTTTAGCTCAATGCACAAGCACTTGCCTAGCAAGCACAAGGTCGTGAGCTTGATCCCTGGTACCAAAAAAACTAAACAAGTTTACGTAGGAGTTTGAACTCTATGATATCAAGTATAGAAACACTTTGGACTTAAAACTTAGGTCCCAGGGCTGGGGGTACAGCTCCATGATAGGAAACATGTTTAGTATGTGCAAGACCATGGTTCCAATACCAGCACAGAAAAAAATTAGTCACCTACTAGACTAACAACATTATAGTCCTGATTATAGACTGACCATGGAGATCTTGAGGTGATTCAGGCCCAAATAACTTATACATAAATAAATGCATGAAAGTTGACGGTTGCAGGGCATAATGGCACACAACTGGAACTCCAGGATTCAGGAGGATTGCCATCAAAGAGCTCTAAGCCAGCCTGGGCTACAAAGTGCGTTCAAAGCCAACCTGAATTACATAGCAAGACCCCATCTCAAAAAAAAGGAAGAAAGAAAATAAGTAAGTTGAGGGTGAATTATGGTAGAAATGTCAGAATGATTTGACAGTGGACTCCAAAGAGAAAAGGGGACACAGGATAGTGACCAATTGTTCTGTAATTCAACTGAAGCCCCAAAGAAAATCCAGTTTAGGGCTGGGGATTTAGCTCAGTGGCATAAATGCCTGCCTTGCAAGTGCGAGGTCATGAGTTCAATCCCCGGTACCAAAAAAAAAGAATATCCAGTTTAGCTTAGCCATTAAGAACATGTTCCATGTTCCAGCCTGGGCTTGATGGCACATGCCTATAATCCTGTACTCATGAGAAACTAAACAGGCAGAATGACCCCCAAGAGTTCGAGTTCGAAGCCAGCCTGGACTACATAGTGAGTTTAAAACTAGCCTGAGCTACATAATGAAATTGTCTCCAAAAGAGAGAGAGAGAGAGAGAGAGAGAGAGAGAGAGAGAGAGAGAACATGGTCCAGACTATGGCATCATTTTCCATGATAGCCATATTTCCCAGATCAGACATAGTGTATCCTTCTTATTTACTCGGCCCAGGCACACTCTATAGAGCCAGTTTCTCTCCCACTCTTCAGTCTTGCTTTCTCCAATAAACTTTGCCACTACTAAAAAAAAAAAGGAACACAGTGGTACATGCCTATAATCTCAGCACTCTGGGAGGCTGAGGTAAGAGGATTGCAAATTCAAGACCAGCCTGGGTAAAGGCCCTAGGTTTATTCCAGTAGTAAGAGAGGAAAAAAGAAAGAAAGAACATGGTCCCACTTCCTGGGCTGGATTGTGGCTTAGTGGTAGAACACTAGCATGTGTAAAGCCCTTGATACCATCCTAGCATTGCCAATGAACAAACAAAAAATTTTTTGGGGGGTGTACTAGGGATTGAACTCACAACTTCAAACTTAGCAGGCAAGTGCTAGAACCGCTGAGCTAAATCCTCAGCACTAAAATAGTGTACTTTCTACCTATATGACTTTAGCCATATTACTTGACCACTGTGCCTCAGTTGCCACTCTCTTTCCAAATCAGAGTTAATTATAGTACCTGTGTCACGAGACTGTAAGTGAGGATTAAATCTGTTAATTAAACTGAGTACGGTGGTGTAGTACCCATGTATAATCATAGCACTCTGAGAAACTAAAGCAGCAAGATTGCAAATCTGAGCCCAAAGGTGGGCAATTTATCAATTTAGTGAGACCCTGTCTCAAAATAAAAAACAAAAAAAAGGAGTTCGGTGTGATGGTGGCATGCCTCTAATCCCAGTACTCTCCAGTTTGAGCCCAGGATGGATAATTTAGTGACATAGCAAGACTGTCTCTAAATAAATTTTAAAGAGGGTAGGTATAACTAGAAAAAAAAAGAGTCAAAGCTTTTCAGTACATAAATGTGGCAAGTAGAAAAAAAGGAAAGAAATGATAAGTAGTTGGGCATGGTGGTCCATTCCTCCAATTCCCACCACTTAGGAGGGTGAGGCAGGAGGATCTCCACAAATTTGAGGCAGCCTGAACTACCTAGTAATTTCAAGGCTGGCCTAAACTACACAGTGAGACAGTCTCAAAAAAAACTGAAAAACAGGGCTAGGGACATAGCTCAGTGGCACAGCACCTGCCTGGCAAGTGTAAGGTCATAAGTTTGATTCTTAAAAGTACCCAAACAAAATGAAACAAAACAACAAAAAAAATCCTGAAAAACAAAAACTGCAAAGCTACACCGTTCATGGGGGCATATGCATGCCTATAATGCAAGCATTTGGGAGGCTGAGGTAGCAGAACTATGAGTTCAGAGTAAGCCTGAGCTATATAACAAGACTTTGTCTCAAAACAAACAAAACAAAATAACCTATTGAGCTAAAATTAAAACTTAGGAACTTAGTAAGATCTGTCTCAAAATACAAACTAAAAGAACTGGGGATGAAGTTGAGTAGTTGTGGGTGGGAGAAGAAAACAAATTTAACAGCCCAAACTACATAATGAAACCCTGGAAAGAGAGAAAGAGACAGACAGACAGAAACAGAGACAGAGACAGAAAAAGGAAAGAAAGAAAGAAAGAAAGAAAGAAAGAAAGAAAGAAAGAAAGAAGAAAAGTGAAAAAGAAAGAAGAAAGAAAGAAAGAAAGAAAGAAAGAAAGAAAGAAAGAAAGAAAGAAAGAAAGAAAAAAGGAAGGAAGGAAGGAAGGAAGGAAGGAAGGAAGGAAGGAAGGAAGGAAGGAAAGAAGGAAGGGAGAAAGAAAGAAAGAAAGAAAGAAAGAAAGAAAGAAAGAAAGAAAGAAAGAGAAAGAGAGAAAGGAAGAAGGAAAGGAAGACAAGGGCAGGGATATAGCTCAGTGGCACAGTGCCTGGCAAGCATGAGGTTGTGAGCTCGATTCCTGGTACCAAAGAAAGGCAAGCAAATTTAATGAACTTTCCCTGGCACTGGGATATGAGGAAGCTTTCCACCATGTTACACCACTGGTGTCTCTTTTTTTTTTTTCGGTAGCAGGGGTCAAACTCATGATCTCACATTTACAGGCAAGTGCTTGAGCCGCTGAGCTAAATCCCTGGCCCAACCACTAGTGTCTTACATACTTGACACTCTTCCTCTTCTTCTGGTCTCTCCCTCTTGGTTCCTTTCTGTGATTAACTGGAGACATTCCTCACTGTATTTTTTTTTAGTACTGGGTAGTGAACTCAAGAGTGCTCTTCCACTGAGCTTCATCTCCAGCACTTATTTTGCTCGTTTATTTATTTATGTATTGGTGGATACCAGGAATCAAACTCAGGACCTAACACTTGCTAGGCAGGCACTGCGCCCCTGAGCTATATCCTCAGCCTGTATTTTGTTAATTTATATATATTTTGGAGTGCTAGGGATTGAACCCAGGGTATTTGCACTGTACCTCACCTCCTAGGATCCTCCTGCCTCAGCCTCCCAGAGTGCTCAGGTTACAGGTATGTTCCAGTATTCATGGCTTTTGTCTCATTTTTTTTTTGAAACAATCTTGTTAAGTTGCCCAGGAGAGCCTTGAATTTACAATCTTCCTGCCTCAGCCTCTTGAATAGCTGAGAACATAGGTGTGCCCACCATGCCTGGCTCTTTTCCACATGATTTCATCTACTCCCAGAGCTTGAGCTAGAAGCACTTGGGAGATGGCATTCATTCATTCACTTATTATTGTGGCTCAGGTCTAGATGTCTTCCAAAGCTTCATGCAGACATGGGTGGCAGGCTTTTCAGAGGTGGCTAGATCTAGCGTGTGTGGTGGTGGGATCAAAGATGTGTGATTCACTTCTCAGATGAAGAAATATGAACAACAAATAAATATGTGAAAAAATGTTCAAAATCACTAGTCATTCAAGAGATACAAATTAAAACAACACTAAGATTCCACCTCACCCCAGAAAGAATGGCTATCACCAAGAAATCAAGCAATAACAAATGCTGGAGGGGCTGGAGGGGAAAAGGAACCCATCTCCACTGTTGATGGGAATGCAGACTGGTGCAACTACTATGGAAATCAATGTGGAGATTCCTCAAAAAACTAGGACTAGAGGTCCCATTTGACCCAGCTATTCTACTTCTGGGCATATTTCCAGAAGAACTGAAAACATCATACCACAGTGATATATGTGCACCCATGTTTATAGCAGCACAGTTTGTAATAGCCAGATCTTGAAAATAATCTAAATACCCATCGACTGAAAAATGGATAAAAAAGATAGTATTTTTATGCAATGGAGTACTACTCAGTCATAAAGAAGGATAAACTGGAGGCTTTTATAGGTAAATGGCTGCAACTGGAGACCATACTCATTAGTGAAATAAATAAGACACACATGTATAAACATGGTATTGTTTCATTAGTGTGAGAAGCTAAAAGAAAAAGCATATGTATATATGTGTGTGTGTATATATATATATATATATATATATATATAAATAGTTAAGATAGTTATACTACTGATTTCTCTGAGTTCACCAAAGAGGAAGATTTGTGCCACTATTGTTTGGACAATTGTAATCAAATGTCTTGTGCTCTGGGTAAATGATTTGGAGATGACAGTGTGCAGTGTATGTACCATCATTACTCCCTGATTGGTGTGTTTTGAAATTTTGTTTTAGCTTTTTTCTTCTTGTTTTTGTTTCCTTGAAATAAAATGCAGTTGAAGAAAAAAGAGGATGTGTGATTACTAAATCAGCCCACTGTTTGGTTTGTCATAGTTCTGGCTAGGATTAAGGGTGGGAATGCTACACCCACTTTAGGGCATGTAGTTTGCATACAATATAAAGGACAGAAGGAGGACTAATGTGCTCTTGCTTGCCTGTTTACTGTGGATTATTCCTCCTCTGTGATGCCCCCCTGCCACTGCACCTTGCCTTGGAGTCAGCTAATTATGGACTGAAAATTCTACAAACTCTAAGCCAAATGAGCCTTTCGCCCTTTAACTTTGGATGTTCGGCATTTGGCCTCAGCAACAAGAAAATTAACTAAGACATTTATTTGTTTGTTTATTTAATTTATACACAGTTGGGGGTGGAACCCAGGGCCTTGCATATGCCAGGCCAATACCCTACCATTGAGCTACATACCAGCCCATGTAACTTCTAAATGGACATCTCAATTCTCTTCCAATCATTCATCAGACCCTGCAAGTTACTTTGAATCCATCCTCTCTTCCCTTCCTTATCTGCATAATCCCCTGGAGGCCCTCATTCTGTCTCAGCTACAGTTCTTTCACACATCTCCATGCTCCTAGTCCTGCTCCCTCCATTTCTTGTTTAGGGACCTTCTCCCCAAACCAACAGATCCGAGCCTGCCATTTCCTGGCTGGAAAATCTCTACTTTACACTTCCCAACCCTATACCCATGGTTTAAATTCCGGGTCTTCAAGAGCATGTCAAACAACACTTCCCTCAGTAAACTCACAAACCCTCCCCACCTGAAGAAAGTTCATTTCCCTGTTCTTCCATTGCATTCTTTCCCTCATTCTGCCCCATACTGGCTATTCTTCCCCTGGCTGGGAGCCTACTGTGGACAGGAAATGTCTCCTCTGTCCTTGATTCTTTTTCCCTATTTCTATGCTATGCTTTATTTTGGAGACAGGGTTTCACTTTGTAGTTAAGGCTGGCCTTGAACTATGTAGCTCAGGCTGGCCTCAAACTTGTGACAATTCTTCTCATTCAGCCTCTCAAGTATTGGGATTACAGGTACATGCTGCTATATCTGGCTAATCTTTGTCTTTTTGTTAGAGACAGGTCTCATTATGTAGTTTCAGGCTGGTCTTGAACTCTTGGCAATCTTGTCTTTGCCTTCTGAGTGCTGGGGTTATAGGCATATGACAGCATGCCTGACTAGAAACGTCATTTTAATAGCAAGTTCCCACATACAGAAAAAAAAAGAAGTTTCCAAACACTTAAAAAATATTCAATAGCCATTTATTGAGGACCCACTAGGTTTAAGAACCTAGGTCACGGTTTAGGAAAGGCAAAGTTTGCCCAGATTGGTGGTGCATGCCTGTAATCCCAGTACTTGGGAGGCTGAGGCAGGAGGATTCCTGAGTTCAAGGCCCGCCTGAACTACATACATAGCAAGACCCTGCATCAAAAACAAAAACCAAACAAACCAGGACACTTCTAGTAGATTCACTTAGTGAGGTATGCAAGAACAATTCTCAAGCTGAAATGGGACATCTGAGCTCCTTACACTTTGAAGGACCTGAAGTTATCCAGTGTTGTTGGTCTATACTCCTCAGCCCTCCAAACATCACTCCCCCTCCTCCAGAGAAGGCAAAAGACAATTTTAACACTTTATTTGAAACAATTCCAGAGACAGAAAGTTAGTTGTGACAACAGCTTCTCACTACAACACAAGGGCAGGCATGGCTCACTGAAGGGATAGGCCAGGAGCCTCAGAACAATATATACAATTTAAACAATGGCTAAACTGGTGACAGTAATAAAAACACAACAAGGAGTCTGGGTAACAGCAAAGCCAATAGGGAAATAACTGGGTACCCTTTGTGGAACACTAATAGTTTTCTGGGACTAGAAAGGCAAGATGAGGAAAGGAGATGTAGGTAGAAGGGGCAGAAATTGCCCAAACAACTCCTCAGACCTCATCCTGCAGGATGTAGGCCCCTACAGGTTTGGCCTGGCTCTTTTGACAGGGGAGAACAAAATAAGGAGCCCAGTCCCAAATCAGAACAGAAGGTAGTTTTGCCTTGGGTGTTCTGTCCTTGGAATTAAAGGGAAGCAGTTACAGAGGGGGATAAGCATGTGGACACCATGGCTCATGCCAACCTAAGATGGCAGAGACAAACACAGAAACCAAGGGGACAGAAGTCTACACAACAGGAGTCTGCTCCCCCTACTTAAAAGTCATTCTCTGCCTTTGAGGGAAAAAAAGCATTTGTAACTGTTAAAATTGTAGCACCAAGGGTTGGTGCTTACTGGGGTGGGAAGGGGGAGTGATGGTGAGAGGGTGCCAAAACCCAATTATCTCATGGGAAGGGAAGTGTTTCTAAACTCTGTGTTTTAGGTAAATGGTCCCCTTGTTACTTCCATTGTTCACCTTTCAGATGAGCCCCTTTCACCATGGTAGAGAAAGAAGAGAAAGAAGGGAGCAGGCACAGGGCAGAGAAGGCAGCTTCGTTCTTCCCTAGGTCTACAGAGGTGGGCCAGGAAACCCAAAGCCAAAAGGATCACCAGAGCTACTGACACTCCATCCAGAGTCTAGCCCTAGGAGAAAAGATTTACTTTGAAGCACAAAGAAAGTGAAGCCAGCTGGTTTTTGCCCACCACTGGGGAACTAGCTCTAATATGAGGACCCCTTGATTGTAAAGTAGTACTGAAGAAGGTAGAAGTCAACAGTTCCCAGGGAAGGCAGGAAATGGGTGAGTAGAGAGGGGTAGTCAGGGCCCTTCAGAATGAGTAGCACTGGTTTCTGGGCCATTCACCCTGCAGGATGGAACCACAGGATGGACACTAATGTGAAAGACGGATACAGGTGGCACATGGCCTCAGTCCAGGTCTTCCTCCCCAGAACGACCCAGTTCCTCGTAAATCTCCCGCACAGCCAGGATGCGATTGAGCATGCTCTCCAACATGCTACGGTCCATGGGGATCACAGAATACCAAAGAGGTGATTCAGCAATGCAGGACCGCTCAGGTTGCAGGTAGAACACATCATTTCGAGTCCGGAGGCTTTCAGGACTACAATGGGGGGACAGGAAGAACAGATGTTCAATACTAAGGCAAAGAAGATCCCTTAGGTCTGTGTTCTAATGCCATTTCTGAAAACCCTCCAACTCACCATTTTGAGAGATAAAACTCATAGAACTTCACAGGACAGCGGAGGGGATTCATGCGGTTTTCACGTTGCTCTAAGATAGGGACTTCATCTTCTCTCTTTCGTTTCCCAGGACCCATGTCTATGGAGGAGGGAAATAACCTAGACTCATTAAGAGTACAGGCTCATGGTGGACATGGTGGTGCACACCTGTAATTCCAGCATGTGGGAAGCTGAGGCAGGAAGATCACTTCTGAGTTCAAGGCTAGCCTGAACTACATAACAAGACCTTGTCTCAAAAAACCAAACCAAACCAAAGAAACAAACAAATAAAAATACAGGCTCAACAAGCTACTTTGCAGAGCACCATCCAGGACACAAAAGGAAGGTCTTGGGGGCACAAAATACAAACTCAAATAAAGGGAAATCGAGAGTGTAGCTGGTGGTAGAGCATTTGGCTAGTACACACATGGTCCCGATTTCGATCCTTAGTATCACAAAGATGGATGGATGTGTGTGTGTGTGTGTGTGTGTGTGTGTGTGTGTATCAGTCTCTTCAGGGTCTGGGATGTAGCTCAGTGGCACAGCACCCACCTGGCAAGTGCAAGGCCCTGAGTTCAATAACTCCGGGTACCAAAAAAAAAAAAAAAAAGCTTTGAATCAGTCTCTTTATACCAACTAAACCCTTTAAATACTTTTACTTTGTAGGGGTGCTGCTTTGCAGCCTATACCACTCCCTATTCTTACTGCCAAGGTCTCCCTTTAAGATCTCCCTCAAGTAGATATCTTAAAGAGGTGACCTAAGAAGCCATACAATACAGACTGATAAAACAGACTGTACAGCAAGGTGCAGCTTGCCTTCCAGGACAGAGAAATAGTGCTGGCCTCAACCCCCATGCATCGGTCCAGGTAGTGGTCCAAGTCCAGAAAGAGGACTTAGCACCCACGTTCAGACAGGACACAATTCCAGGGCCAGACAGAATGGAAGCCAAGATATAGTTTCTAAACCACAAAAAGCCTATCATTCACTCTATTGACTCTCCCTGATACCCTGATACATCTTACCAGCTTCCTGACTGTCCAGCCCCCCAAAACACTAGATAAGCAAGCAAAGTGCCTTGAAATGAGGAAAGATGGGAAACAGGCAATCAGGTGACCTCCTACTTATGCAACAGGCACTGTCTGACAGCTAGAAGGACGGTTTTCATGTTTTCTACTAACAGGAATGGAAGAAGAGGAAAGCTGGAGGGAGCTGGGGGCCAACATGCAAGAACAGTGGAGCATGGCAGGGAAAGTAGAGAAGCAGTAAAAGCAAAGGTGGGAAAAAGCCTCATACCTCGCCCTTTCCTCTGCCGGACTGGGGCATAGTAGCGGATGCTCACCACCTTGGTGGTGCCCCGAGGGGTAGTACACTTGCGTGACTGCCGCACCACATTGGTGAAAGAGAGCTGCATGTGTTCTTCAGCTGTCTGCAGCCCAAAAAACTTAGTGTTGAAGAACATAAGAGTGTTGAGAAGGACAAAGGGTGAGTAGACACCCAGCTGCTTGCACTCCCAGAGATGCTCCTCCTCCACTCGTGAGAATACTGTATCTGCAGTAAGGAAGAAGAGAGGTCACTCAAAAGAATGGACTACCAAACCCAACAGCTTCTCCCAACCCAGAGTCCTGTGTATGCACAATTACCGCACACTTGTCATTTGGTAACGATTTTATAAAGACCTTGACACTCAGCTATACTAAACAGTGACTCAGCATTTTTACACACTTTCTACCTGCATTTGGAGCTTCTCTCACATCCTAAAGTTGTAAGCAGATAGACATAAACCTTGAAGTTTTGCAATATCATGATTTCTTTCTTCACTTACCACTCAAAACTGAGCCATCTTTTTTTGGTCCCAGAGATAACACTTCAGACCTAAGGAATCTTTTTTTGCTTTTGTTTTATTTAGACAAGGTCTCACTTTGTAGTTCAGGCTGGCTTTGAACTGATTACATAGCTTAGGCTGGCCTCAAATTTGCAGTGATCCGCCTCAGCCTCCCTCGAGTACTGGGGTTATAGGCATGTGCCACCATGCCCAGCTGGGCCTAAATCTTGAGTCCTTCCTCATGTTCAAGGGCAGGGGCTCCTGCTCCACTAGTTCTAAACCCTGAGGCATCCAATCACATGCTCATGCCCTTGGACCCTTTATGAAAAATGGTAGGCCAGTGTATGGGAAGAAGAGAAGAAAGGAAATTTCCAAGGTTGTTAAGTCCCTGTCCCTTACTGTTGGGAAGAAGTGTGGGCTGCCAGGTACTCAGAGACTTGTTGAGCTCTTGAACGAAGGTCAGGTAGTAAAGGTCCGTGAAAATGTTTACCATGCGGTTATTTTCAAGCAAGTACTGGAGAAAGAAGAAAGACACATAAAACCAGACTGTAAGTCTTACAGGAAAGACAGTGATGCTGAAGGCCCAGGCCTGGTGCCTTTGACACCAATTAGGAGACAACAGGAAACAGCTGGTTGATTAGGCGACCAGAGTGCTTTCCCCTGGGTGTTTCTACACCTCTGAAGTGTGAGGCTTTGCTGGAAGAGGAGCAGTCTTAGAGAAGATACTCCTCAGAAACCCAGACTCCCCTGTCAGGTAATGTGACTTACTTCTCCCAGTGAAAACTAAAAACTTTGGGGCTGGGGATTTAGCTCAGCAGCATAAGTGCCTGCCTTGCAAGCAGGCAGTCGTGAGTTCGATCCCTGGTACCGATTAAAAAAAAAACCCTAAAAACATCACCCTACCACTCAAGGAGCCCAACCCCATTCGTCCCTCACCTCTGACCATGGTTTCAAGGCAAAGGGGACCCACATAGAAAGACTGCTCCTTGACCAACAGTCCCAGTATCAAGCTTTGATTAGAGGAGTATTGACATCTCACATCCTATTTTTCATAGAAGATTAAAGCAAGCTGCCCATTTGGAGTAGGAGACAACTGTAGTGCCAGTAGGACCCTATCTGCTCTGTTCAAAGTGACAGGAAAGAAGATGGTATGCAAAGGATACCTGCTGGATGCCAAGACACAGATAGTAGATACTGTCAGGTTCATATCGTTCACCATTGGGTCGAGTGATTTCTCTCACAAATTGGGCCAGACCATAGTTGAGCTCAGCAGCTGAACAGGCGAGAATATCTTCTTTGATACGCATAGGTTTGGCTGCAGTGATATGTAGTGGGGGTAGGTGCGATTAACAAAACACAACATAGGGAATTTCTTTTTTTTTTTGTCTTTTTGAGACAGGGTCTCACTATGCAGTTCAGGCTGGCCTTGAGCTCACTTTGTAGCCCAGGCTGGTCTCAAACTCACAATGATCCTCCTGCCTCAGCCTCTCCAGTGCTAGGATTACAGGCGTGAGCATGCTTAACATAGGGAATTTCACTTAGCTCTACCACCATTAACCCGTTAGTCATACCTGGCTCCTTAACAAATCCCCCAACTTCAAAAAAAAGCTCTAAGCCTTGAACTGAGATAACACCTATCTTTATTTTTAAATTTTATTTAACTTTTTTGTTTTGTTTTGTAGACAGGGTCTCACTATGTAGAGCAGGCCATCATTGAACTTGTTTATGTAGTCCATGGTGGCCTTGAACTCAGTGATTGGAGTGCTGGGATTGCAGGTATGTGCCACCATGCCCAGCCAGCATCTCTCTTTAATCTACAGATCTTCCCCATCTTTACAGGGCACCCTTATGTGATCACAACCTTATCACTCCTAGACATGTTTAGCTGACTTACAGAAAAGCCTCTTTCTCTTTCTATTCCTCCTCCCTGGCCCTCTTTTCTTCCCCTGGGTACTTACGGCCAAAGCGCAGTTCGTCACCTTTGCTGGTTTCTCCATTGGCGTATTTTGACTGCACCCAGCACTTCCAAGCATTGACACCGTATGAATAGTTGAGACCAGTACAACTAGGTTGGCTGCTCATGGAATCCCGTGAACAGCTTTCAGATAGCACCAGCCGCTTTTGACCCTGGAGTGGAAGAGAAGTGGGTGAGGTGCCAGAGGGAAGGCCAGGGTCACATCAGTGTTCACCACCAGCGAC
The DNA here is from genome assembly GCA_004027455.1 of Hydrochoerus hydrochaeris. Classification (NCBI taxonomy): domain Eukaryota; kingdom Metazoa; phylum Chordata; class Mammalia; order Rodentia; family Hydrochaeridae; genus Hydrochoerus; species Hydrochoerus hydrochaeris. The sequence continues at coordinate 9,058 of PVLA01009526.1, read as the reverse complement.
GAGAGATGAGGTAAGAACACAGGAAGGCTCCATGGTACAGAGCTCCAGAACAGCTCTGATAACCTTGTGAACTGGGAGGACTATATCTCAGGATATAGTTTGGCTATCAGGATTCCTCATACCAGAGAGAGGAGGTTAGAGATCAAAACAAGGTTGCTGGTTTGGCTACAGGAAAACCCATTCCTCCCCTTTGGGCCTCCAACCTCCTTTTTTGGATACAGAAGCCTCAGTCCTCACCTTCCTCATGGTTCTGGGAAGGTCTTGTTCAGTAGACACATCCTCAGGCCCTACTAGGCCACAGTCAAAGAGGAAGTCCACACTAGGGTTGATGTCCAAAGGATCTAAGAGAAGGGAAGAAAGAAGAAAGCAATCTTTTAAGACCTCAGTCTAACAGTCCTATCATACCCTTGCTACTCTGCCCACCTGACTCAAGATGAGCCTCTTGGACAGCTTCACTGGCCTCAAGTGGAAGCCACAAAACTATACCAAAAATATGTTCAGAGGCACAAAAATGCCAAACATAAACACAGTAATATAGGTATACACAATGGGAACTGTACACTTAAAATGGTGACAATGGCAAATTGTTTTTTTACCACACTCAGAAGCAAAGAGCCAGGTGTGGTGGTGCATGTTTGTAATCTTAGCACTCTAGAGGCTGAGGCAGGAGGATTGCTGCAAGTTTCAGGCCAGCCTGGGCTACACAGTGAGTTCAAGGCCAGCCTGTAGTCTCACAGAATGAGATCTTGTTTCCAGAAAAACACGGTAAAATAAAATAAAAATAATGCTTGAGACAGTGTGGTTTAGAGTGGATGGGTCCTAGTCAGACCAGAGTTCTAAACTCAACTCTGCCTGCTTTTGAGGCAGCTGACTTTGGACAAGTCACTGGGCTTAGTTTTCTCATCTTTAAATTACACACACACACACACAGTAAAATCAGTACACTTGCTATCTCTAACACTATTCTCTGTGAGAACCTTCTGTCTTAGGGTGACACTAACCACTGTTTAGGGGCATGCTCAGGGTCACATGAAATATTCCTTTCAGGATGGCATAAAATGCTATGCTTTCAATCCTACTCACTCTTGGGGAAGTCTGCTTCTAAGTCTTGCCCAGGCTCATCCAAGACATTGGCCATCTTGACAGCCATAGCCAAGACATCATCTCGGGCTGGCCCAAACAAGTCACAGTCTTCCAGAAGTCCCTCTGCACTCTGGTTGCTCACAAGATCTGTGAGGCAGAGAATTCAGCTCAGTTGCTGCATTTCCTGGAACCCACAAAGACCTTCAGGGCTGATCCCAACTCTTCTTATTCCATTTGGCACCAACTTCACCACTCTCCACCCTACAGATTAGTAGCACCCTATCTCCAGCATTATTGCCATCCATAGAATACCACAAAGGTCAGATGAGGCCTTGTCTAACTCCTCAGCCTCTGCAATCATTTCTGCCATAGCCAAGATGTCAGCCTCCAAAGGATTGGAAGGAATCTTCACTTTCAGCTCCTCAATGGTCTCCACAATCTTGTCTGTGCTCTCCAAGGTAGTAGGCAAGAACATGGGCACAGGCACCTGAGGAACAAATCCCAACTAAAGGCCAAGAAATACACCAAAAACTGAGAGAGCCAGCTGACGAGAGTAAGGGAGAGGTGAGTCTTAATCCAGCAGGGGCAGGGTAACTTACTGGGATAGGCATGGAGAAAGGCACCGGGACTTTCTGGCAGTATAGATGCATAGGCACTGGCACAAAGATGGGGACAGGGATGGGCAGCACGATCACCTGTGGCTTCCACTCTTCTGCTGACGAGAAAGGGGTCTTCTCAGAGCCCCTGCTAGACAGATCACATCTGACCCAAGACCCAATGCTAACCTGCCATCCCTAAAAACTCTAGCATTCCTTAATGTCAGAAAACTGCCCTTGAACCAAAAGTTGAGAGAAAGCTCTGTAATAGGACAACCATATGCATGATCCTCCTATGAAATACCCTGGCCTAACCCTGGACATAGGGTTGAAGGCCTAGGACTGAATACAACCTTGGAATCAGGGACTTTGGCTTACCTGTCTGACTCCCTTTGGACTTCATTTCCACCTTGCAGGAGACTCCCCGGTTCTGCATCAGTGGCTTACACATGGCTGCTTTGTTTTTGCGGGGAGTTGCTGGGGGTGGCGGGGGTGGAGGAGGGGTCGGAGTGGCTGGAGCTGATTGGGTCTTCATAGGGATCTGCAGAGACAAAGGAACATTAGTGCTGTCAACTACAATACCCTTCTCAGGATCATCCTCCCTGTTGGCTTTTATCCTAACCTTGCCCAAATTCCCATCTTCTTCTGGGATCATCACTGTGTTGCTGTTCTCCACTTTGGTTTGAGAAGGTGTCTGGGGCTTTGACTCAGAAGACTGGCCTGTAGATCAAAACAAATGAATGTTCTTGTTGGAGGAACTAGTTATCCATTTTCCTCACCTCTGTCCCAGGAGAGCTTTGTTAAGAAATACTCCAAATAAAATTTTCAAGCCTAAGCTTTCCCTTCCTTGTCAGCCCATGTCTAGTCTTCTCTGGGTTCTAGCAACAGTAGCTGAGATTCTTTGCACCTGGCTACTGAAAAGAAAGAAATACTGCATCTTCTCCCAAATCCACAATTTGAAAGCTTCCATTTAGATAGGCCCCAGGAGTTTGGTATCCATAAAATGGTGGAAGGACCAAGGTAACATCCAGAAATAGGAAGTTTTCAGTATCATTAAAGGTAGAGCTTATGCTAACAATTCCTTTTCTTTGAAAACTAACCATAATCCTCACATGCCCCCTCCTACCTAGGTAGGCACCCACTTTCTTAAAAATATATCTTGTATAGAAAAATCAGTAGACTCCAACTCTGAGAAGATTTAAACAAGATTCCTCCTGACACCTGCAAGGTCTAGAAGCTAAAAGACAGCAAAGTACTAGGAGCTCTGGCCAGGATGAGATGAGAGCAATAGAGGAAACAAAGGGCTGAGTCTAGGGTTAGAGGAGTCTAGATCAGTTCAAACAGAATACCCCTCGTCCAGGACTTACTGTTCAAAAGGCTCTCAGGTCCACTCTGGGTATCCAAGTTTGGTTGGTTCTGCTGGCTATAGAAACGCAGGAGACACTGTTGATTGCAGAAATGACGGATCTGCCCACGCCAATGGATGGTCTCCAGCAGCTTCCCTTGGCGCTTACAGGCATGGCACCGGGCAGCCTGAGGGTGTTGATAGGATGGTCAGATCTGCTTCTCTAAAACATGCTGGGCCCTCTCTCCAGGGGTAAGCTCTGCTCCTCCTCTTGGAGACTGGAGGTAGCCTTCCCTTCTTAGAGACCTGGCCATACTCTGGTGTCAGCACAATGGCCTCCCTCCTTTCTGACATGCCAACTCTCCTTACCTTGCAGTACCATAGCAGGTATTTGCTCTTACAGTCCTCACTGCAGAAGTCCCAGGTGCTGCCATCCAGTTGCTCAGTAACTCCACGCTGACAGGTCTGTGAGCAGTAAGTACAAGTGATACAGCACAAGCCCAGCTTCTTAGTAAAGTCTTGTTTGTACAGCAGCACACAGCCTGGAAAGAGAAGAGGAAAAAGCATCCAGACACATGAAGATATCCACAGGCACAAGATTGAGCCTTTTCAAGGCACCATACCTGAAGCCTCTTAACAGCCTCTCATGCTCAAAACCTCACAATAGATAGGGAAGAGCATCCTGAGCAGGACCTCCTGGGACCACTTTATAAACCTTGCTCCTTTCTCCAGCATTCTCCCTGGCTTAGAGGGACAGAGCCTCCACTCCTTTCCTACCTCCTTACCTTCACTGCAGAAGCTCTTCTCCACCCCACTGAATCGGAGCTTCTCATGCAGGAGTTTCTCCTGCCTGCAGTGTTCACATTGGGATACCACACCCCGAAGCCGCTTGAAGTCCTCACAGCAATCACGGCAGCAGAACTGGAATACCTGATCCTGAGGCGGGTACAGGGTAAGGGGAGCAGAATTAAAACATCTGAACCTGGTGGGATCCAAGTGAAAGGGCTCCTTCAGGCATGTGGTAAGATGCGGGTGGGGGTGGAAGTTTCTTACCTGCCAATCCAAGACCTCAGGCTTGCCACTGAAGAGGCTGTGGCAGTAGTGACAGCTCAGGTGAATGCCCCCCTCAGGGCTTGTACGCTAGAGGGAAGAAGACAAGTAAAGGAGGGGCAAAATGTGTGCAGTGCTGGAGGGGAGGGCAGTCAGCCTTTTTCTTTGCTTTACCCGGGCCTATCTACCCCAATTCTCCTACCCTCTCTGTTACCAGGGTCTGGAGTACCTGGAACTTGGTCCAGCAGCTGGGGCTGCAGAACTGGTAGACTGTGCGGTCAACCTTGTTGTAGTAACAGGGGTCAGAAAGGCTGCGGCGGCAGAAGCTGCAGGGTCGGGGAGGGCCTGGGGCAGAGAAAGAGAGAGACAGAGAGAGAGAGAGACAGAGACAGACAGAGACAGAGAGAGAGAAGAGGGAGGGAGGGAGAGAGCGAGAGAGAGAGAGAGAGAGAGAGAGAGAGCACACAGAAGGTGTAAGGCAGTGCAGAAATGGAACAGAAAATCCATGGGAAGACGTAGTTGGGGCTGAGGTCGGGCAGCAGGGATTGCTTTAAAAGAGGGGAGTATGGGAGGTAGAAGGAAGGCCAGCAAGGGTCTCAGAGAAGAGGGCTTTGCACCTACCAGTGAGCCCTGCCTGCTTCACTTTGTAAGAAGTGGTACAGCACAGGGAACAGAACAAGCTGGTCTTGCCATTACGATCCACATGTGATAGCATCTCAAAGTTCTTACACAGGGTCTTGCACCAGACACATGGGTACACACGTGTGTTTTTCTGTGAGGATGGGGAAGGAGAGGCTGAGGCTGGATTTGTCCCTTCACTTTTATTTTTTAAATTTTTTAAACATGAAATAGTTCAGGCATACAAAAAAGAATAGGTGATGATATGACAAAGACCTGTGTGTCCACCAGCCAGCTTCAAAAATAAAATATAACAGATACAATTGAAACCCCCTTTATTTTGTTTTATTTCTCCCAGCCCTCGACCCATCAGGCACCTTTATTTATCACCCAAGAACCGCACCCCCTTCCACAACCCTCTAGCACTACTCCCTCGGCCCCACCTTCTTGTATGCCCCCAAGCAGGTTGTGTTGCAGAACCGCTTTTGTTGGCCCTCGTGAAAGAGGAGCTCAGCGCCAGGACTCCCGGTCTTGGTATAGATGTAAGCCCCACACTGGTCACAACAGTTGGTTTTCAGTCCCTTGTTGGCCCGGAATTTGGAGAAGCAAGAATCACTGCAGAGCCGGTGCACCACGCTGCCATTGCTCACCTCATGCAGGACCTGCCACACACACGCGCACATACCCTGAGCTGGGGCCTGGCCACCACCGCCCACCCTGATGCAAGGATAGCCCCCCACCTCACCCTAGACCTTCACAGCAGACAGTAGGCCCAGGGACCCCCCAACCTGTGCATCAGGCTGCCGACTTGATGGTGAGGTCCTGGGAGGCCAGCTGCATACATCCTGGAGAAACTCTATCCTTGAATATGCTCCCTCCTGATGGCTGCCTTTCCTCCCCATCCCCCTTGTTCACAGGGTCTGGCCCCTGCAGCCCCAGAACTGGAGGGGCAGGTCAGAGCTGGCCAGACTCTGTAAATGAGCTTCATTGAGTGTCTCACCTCTCCAGTCTTCTGGCATATACTGCAGCGAGTGGCATCAGCAGGATCCCCAGACTGGGGAATTGGGCGCTGCTGCTGGGCCTCATACAGGGAGAGACAGACAGACGTGCAGAACTCATGGAAGGAGCCTCCTGAACCAGTTTGTGCCACGACTGATTCCTTGGTGTTCCAGATCTCCCTAGAGGTAGGAACAGGTTGGAATATCTATTTAGGACCACTTTCTCATTTCAATCACCCCTGGGACTGATGACCACAGAACAAATATTCTCTGCTCCTTTCTCTTAATTGTTCTCCCAGCTCCATGCTGCTTGGTTCTTGCCAACACTACCTTACCCACTACTCCCACCCTGATTCCTGCTTCCCCAACCCTAAAGTTCTCACGCACTTCTTGCAGAAGGTACAGGTCTTTTTGCCCGAGGGCTTCTTGGAAAAAGTAGTGAGACAAGATGAAGAACAGAAGAGCTGAGGCAGCCCCTTGCGCTGATAGGCTGTCTGCCCCTTCTGCAGCGGTGTTCGGCAATGTGCACAAGTCATCTTGGTGCCCATTGAAGAGCGCCCAGATCTTTGTGCCACACTTGAGCGTAGGGACATGCGAGGAGAGCGCCTGGGCCGGAATGGCACAAAGTCTTCATCATTGGGATCATCCACCATGGCATCAGAATCCTCATCTGACACTGGAACTGAGGAAAGGGGGAAGGTTCAGTGAGAAAAGTCTGTCAGACCAGGCTGCCAGCCATGTGATGACCAGACTAACAGTTCAGTTCTTTTCCCAGGATCCCAGCCCCACTTCCATTTACAATGGTATATTCAGCCACTGGTATCTCTTGCCCTAGGTTTCTTGATAATGTTCTAGGGAGGGGAATGGAGGGGCTCTAAGAGAGAAGATTGGGGACAGGGATGGCATAGCTGAAACAGGGAACTGTCCATTCTCACCACTCTTGTTTTCAATCTTCCCCACTGCCCCTGATTCCCATGCCAAGCCACAGCGGAGACAAACTTCAAGCTCTGCATGGAGAGGCACTACAAGAGCTGGAAGATCTATGATTTTCCATATCCCACCTTTTGGCTCTTCTCCACACCCAGAATTCCCAGGCCATACTTCCTCAAATCCTACTCACTGCTCTCAGTGGAATCCACAACTTCAGGTTTTGGAGGCTCTGCTCTTCTAACACGCTCGCTTCTCTTCTGTACCTTGGAAACATGGGGAGGAGAGCTGACACCAGGGCCAGGCTAACAGAAATACAGGCAGTGGGGGGTAGGTAGGAGAAGGGAGGAGTAAAGGAGAGTAGGGACCCTTGGCCCAGCCCTTAAGAGGGAGAAAAAAGAGGCCTCAATTTCTTCTTAAGAAGCAATCAACAGACACATGAGCTCCCTCCCTCCTTCTAACACTCCTTACAGGCAGTCTCCACAGAACATCTGGGAGAGAAAATAAAGGGTCTCTCCTTCCCAGAGCTATAGGGGGAACCAGACTTCTTCCAATCCCCTCCCCCCCTCACCCTCTCAGGTGGCTTCTCACTCGCCTTCCCAGTCAGGCCATCTCCTGCAAAGGAAGAAGACATCCCAAATCTTGAGCCTGCCCTTGCCACCCCTTCCCTGGCCCAACCCCCTAATGCAATCTCCATTACTGGGGAAGAACCTGACTCAAAACTGAAAGGGAAAACTTGAGTGCCTATGACTTGTTGAGGCCTCTCTCAGGATTACCTGGGGAGTCTGTACTAAAGGGGGGTGGGTTGCAGACATTCTCCATTTTAAATCAATCCTACCCTTCTTACTTATTGGCCTAGTTATTGGGAATTAAGGAAACACAAGTAATATATCTTTTGAGGATAATTTATATTTTACCAACCAACAAAAACAAATGCAACTAGTCACGGGAAGAGGAAAAGAAAGCATCAATGTATGGGTAGATTCCCCTGGACTTGAATGGTTACATAAATCCCAAGACCCTGGTCACAGTCTGGAGAGAGGACACCAATAAACTAGGCAAAGCAGGGGAGTGCTACACTGTCCTTTACCTATCAGAGATGCAATGAGGCTCTTCAGTCTACCATTCCCCTGGAATAGTAGGCTGGTTGGGGCTCCAGAACCTAGCTACCATTCACCAATTCTAGAAACCCCACTTCCATCTAGATCCAAACAGCTAGAAAGATCTTAGGGCCCAGAAGATGAGTATCCTCTCACAGATCTTGAAGGTAAGACCCCAATCTAAAAGCCTACTGGGTTAGGAAAAGAGAACAGCTATCATCAAACCCATTCCTCCCCAATGCCCTCTGTGCTTCCCCCTACCCCTATTTTCCTTAATCTTCACCATACCCTCCCTCTCCTCCCTCCCAAACCCCAACTTCTTCCACACACTTTTCTACTCTTATGCTCCTGCCCTCCCCAAAGAACACTGCCACCCCTCCTTACCTCCACCCTCTCCGCAACCCTGATTTTCCACATTAGACAACTTACCTGGCAAGGATGGATGTGCAGGGGGGCTAGAGACTCCAGGTTTGGTCTGAGAATTGTTGATTCCATCCCCCAGAGTCTCTCCCACTGAAGGACTAGGGGGGCCATTTGGGCTCTGTGGCTGCCCTTGGGGAAGCTCCTCCTCCTGCCTAGGGGAGCTCCTTTTCCTTGTAGCTATGGAAGTTGTCTCCTCTTCAATATGGGGGGACTGCAGGGTTATTGGAGAATCTGGAGCCAAAGGCTCTAGTAGCCCCTCTGGTGAAGAGGGATTTGCCCCAGCCCCTGAATCAGGTGGTACCACCTCAGGGGTCTGGCCCCCTTGTCCAGGCTCTAGGGTCTGATCCCCTGAATCCCACGCAAGGGTCCCCTCAGGACCATGATCCACATCTGGGGAGGAGGGGGCTTTATAGAGCAGCCCCCCCAGCCCCAGAAGCTCAGTGGCTCCATCCAGGATTACTCCAGGGTCTTTTTCCAGGCCAGCAGGGTTATCAAGCAGGTCCAGAGCACCCGAGGATGGAGAAGGACCAGGGGGGGCCCATCCTCGAGTTGGGGCAGTCTGGGATTCCAGCAGATCCTCTCCAAATTCCATGTCTACTGGAAGGTCTCCAGCCAGGGGCTTCTCTGGCAGGGTCAATGGGTCAAATGGACTGGGGAACTCACTGGGGTCCATGAGGAAGGCTGGATACGGGCTGCAGACTAGGAGTAGAAGAGGAGGACAGTAAAGGTGGTCTTAGCCATAATTCCTTCTTCTATAGGCTCTGGGACACACCTCATCATCCACTTGGGTTTCTCCTGAACAGCCCCCCCACACACCCCTAGGCATTTCCACAGGCTTTAGCCCCAATGACCACTCCTCCACACACACATACAGCGCCCTCTGTGGTGAGTAGCTTTCCCCCGCCCTGGCCCCTCTTC
>PVLA01009525.1:0-74005 GCA_004027455.1 Hydrochoerus hydrochaeris | reverse complement strand
CAAGCAAAATGTTTTCTTAAAGAAAATGAGTCCATTTGTTTTTTTTTGTTTGTTTGTTTGGTTTTTTTTGCTACGGTTTAGATCTAGAATGTCTCCTCGAGGGCCCATGTGTCCAGAGTCTGAGCTTTTGAAAAGGGACTGTAGCATGGAGTTGAATGTGCTACAACACATCCAGTTTGCTGTAAGATGCAGCTTGGTGAGAAGAGGTGGTTCACAGGGCACGACCTGAAGACTGCATCTCCTTCCCTGGCTACTCCTTTCCCTCTTTCCTTCTACCTGACATGAGTGAGCACCTATTCTTTCACCATCTCCCTTGACTGTGAGGTTTCTGCCTTGGCATCAGCCAGACATGTACTGAAATGGTGAGCCAAAATCAAATTCTTCTCTTTAAAATTGTGGGAGGCAGGCATTCTATCTAGAAATGGGAAAATATCTAAGACACTTTGTTTTGAGTGTTCCTTAAAATTGGGAGGACATTTTAACCCAGGAAGCCTAAAAGTGAACAATGGGTACAATCTAAATCAAAACCCATAAATATGAAAAATTAAAGAGCTGAACAACTGACTTCAAAGGGGACATACTAATAACTTAAGGAACAGAGGAGAACTTTCAAATTTTTCTAGTGCATTTATAGAAATTTGGTGGAATTTTCTTCTATATCTACAATGAAGTAAGAAAATAGTAGTATGAGTAAAGAAAAATACAGAATGATTACCTGTGAAATAGAAAAGAATAATATCTGAATATCTAGAAATGATCTCTGAACTTACTAGTTTAATAGATAAATTACATAACAAACTCAGCATAGTTTATAATCTGGAAAATAAAGAAATCTAGCATATATAGTACAGATACAAAGCTGTTGAAAATTAAATTTAATAGACTCCTACGACTATGCCCAAGGTTAGAAAAGGCATCTTAAAGATATCTCAGAAGAAGCTCTTATGAGCCTATGCAGAAAATAAAATGATAAAATACATGAGATTTACAAACTTAAAGGACAGTTTCCAATGTACAAGAAATTTCTAACCTTTGGATTAAAAACCAAAGTGCTGTAAGATTTAACACAAAGTTACCTATATTCCATAAATTCCTGATGAAATCAGAATGACAGAAAGAAACAAAAATTTCTGAGTGTGTCCATAAAAAAAAGAGCTTATTGACACAAAGAGAATCAGAATATCAGCTTTTCATTGTACCAGTTTTCATTTAAATGAAGGTAGGGAAAAAGGGCCTGCAAAACTTTTTGACTGAGTATGTTTGTGAAGCACCAAGTTAAACAAAATCAATACTGAAGTGGAAAATAAAAACATTTAACCACCATATATAAAACTTATTTTAGAAAGCATTTTACCAAAAGTAAATGAGAGCCAAGTCCAGAAAAATTATGTAACAAAGAGAATCCACTATTTTACAACACTTAAAAATTGTTTGTAAATAGAAACTTAAAAAAAATTTTTGTCACAATCCACTTTCCATCTGGAGTGGTCTCTAGTGACATCCTCAAGATCAAATAAGTTTCTTTGCTTGTGTTAACTTCCCTAAATTATCTTTTTTTTTTTGAGATAAGACCCTGCTTAATCATCAAATTGCCTTGCTGGATTTGAATTCTTGAATCTGTGGTGCTCCAGCCTCTGCCTACCAGAGTGTCTCCTACCTTAGGAGGCCACTTGCCTCACCCCTAGGAGTCTTTTGATGGCATTCTTCAATTCTATTTTCCATTTTTAGTAGTTCGATAGGACTCTTTTTATTGTTTCCATCTTTTTGCTTAAACTACCCATTGGATTGTGTATAATATATATGATTTTATTGGTGCCATTAACGCACTAATATATATTTTAAATTCCTGTCTGCTATTGCATGAATGTATCCTACCAAAGCCCATATGTTAAAATTTAATCTCCAGTAAGATAATAATAAGGCCTGAAGACCTGTAGAAGATGATTCAATCACAAAACTCCACTCTCATGAGTGGGATTATAATGCTTATAACATGAGGCTTCACATGGAGGTTTTTTCTTTTATTCCTTCCTATCTCCTCCACTAGGTAAGGATACAACATCCACTTCTCTGGAGGATGTAGCATTCTGGTGTTATTTGGAAGAACTCATTAGTACCTTGATCTTGTACTTCCTCGTCTCTAAAACGATGAGTGCTATATTTATTTGTTTAAAAATTACCTAGAATGTTTTGTTATAGTAGCATAAATGGCCAATGGCATTATCTGAAACTTCCAACATTTGTGTCTTATTAAAGATGTCCTCTGAGGTATACTTTTTCTCTTCAAAGTGCTTTTTCTCCTTACATGTCGATTTTTTTAATGGAACATCTTCTATAGGATGACACTTTGACACTTATGTAAATGAATTCTATGCCTAGAAATAATCACATCTTTCCTTCTTCTAGGTCTGTGGTTCCTGACCAGAGAGGATGGTTGGCAAGGTTTGCAGACATTTTTGATTGTCACAGCCAGGGGGAAGGATGCTACTGACATCTAGTGGGTACAGATCAGGGATGCCACTAAATATCCTATAATGAACAGGGCAACCTCAGAGAATTATCCATCCCAAAATTTTATAGAACAGATGTGGAGAAACCTTGATGTATCATGAAAATTGTCATGGTCCAGAGACTGAAAAACATATTTAGGAGAACATATATTCAGAGCAGGGAAAAGGTTTGGGGAACTCTGTCAGTCTGGGTGCTGAGTTCAATTTGAATCAAACACAACTTCAGCTATCTTGATCTAGGATTTAATATAGACACACTTGAATGTGACCTGTTTCATGAATAGAAAATATTTGAAATAACCACCAATGGAGTATCCATAGAAGATGGAAAGAAGACTATTAATATAGGTCTAATAATATTTGCGTTTTATTGCAGACACATGCTCAGGAACAGAATGACCCTAAAGACTTCTTTTAAATGTACTACATCTTGCAAACTTGACGTTTACATTCTCCTATTTTTTTGGACCCAGACTGACCGCTTTAAACAACATCTTCAAATCATACAGACATACCTAACCCTCCCCTCCCCTCCAAAAAGTTCAACTTTCTTTTGAAAGTTAAAATTCAGAGCTGTCCTACCTCAGTGAGCAGAAAAGACTTTATCATTCACTACTCCAAACAAGAAACTTCAACGTTTAGTTTCCATTTCTATTCTCCTTCCTTGGCACTTACCTTGAGTGGTAATATCCCTAAATTTCAAAGTGTTTGTGAAATTTGAACCTTGGCTTCTCTCCATTAGAGAAGTGAACATTTTTGTGTGTATTTCAGTCAGAAAAAAATTTCTTGTAGTTTTGACTATTGCTAGGTTATCTTTTTTCTTTAAACAAGTCTAGGAAAGAACATGCCCATTTTGAGGAGATGGGTTTTATTTTCAAATGTAGGTAAATTTCCTTGCAGTGACTATGTGGAAGAGAAGGGAAAAAATTACATTTATAAACACCTGCTTTATAGCCAGCTCTGTGCTAAACATCTTAAGTAGGATGTCTCAGGCCTAACCATAATTTTAGAAATCAAAAAAAGTGAAGTTCCCAGTTTACATACTTTATTTTAAGCATTAATTAATAAATTACTTATAATTAGTAGGTATTTAGGCTTAAATACATTTTAGAAATGTACATAAGCTATCTCACTCAGTACTGACCATATCCATGCAAAGCAGGGAATACTTTTCCCATTTTATGTATTTATAGAGCTGTAGTCCTAAGGGTTTTAACAGCTTATCCAAACATACAAAGGAAGAAGCAAATGATCTCCATAGTACATGCTCTGTAAAGGAATTGTTTTCTTATTTTGACACTAAGGAGGAGAGAAATTCTCTATTCTACTTTAGATTTAGGAGAGGATGACTTTTGAGGAAGAAACACATTGACATTAAGAGAACCGGTAAGCAGAGATTTAGGAAATAGTGGGGATTTTGCACTAATATAGACTACAGTAGTAAAGTTTGTTATATTCTTTTGCTTGATAGTACAGCCCAGGGTGCCACTTAAGAGACTCAGAGGCCTTTTCAGTGACAGTGGACCTTGGTAGAGCACTCTGTATCTCAGCATCACAGGTGCTCTGTGTGTGGCGGCAACCATCTAGCATAGCCTTTCTCACTTTGGAGAGAAGACTGAAATCCTGAGACAGCAGTGGGAGCATTTATCAGTGGCTTGATATGTGTCAAATTCAATTAATCACTTTTCATCTACAAGCACTCACCAACAAAACTAAAATTAAAATGCAAGTATATATCTAGTTTCTCAGATAATTTTTCTCTTCATTTTAATATAAGGCCTTACAAAAAATATGTATCCACTGTAATACCAAGTTGAGTGAAATATACATTTCATGTTGCTTTAATGAATTTTATGTCCTTTAGTACTTTAAAATCACCATGGGTATAAAATAGGACAAATATTTTTATGTGTATTTATTACTGATGGACAATATGGAATATCACCGTTACAGAATCAACTTGGTAGAGATTTTGTATCTTGTAAGTAGTAGATCAGGAATACAACCCAGATATATGGGATCCTGATTCAGTAAATTTCAAAACAATACTTTCAGTTTTATTTTACTTGAGTTAAACTTTGCTCAAAGTGGACAAGAAATGCCAGGTGATAGGAGATTAGGTCACGTGAGTGGCAGGCCACGCTGTTCATTATTATCTGTGTCACAAAATCCTCTCTTTGATGGTTCTTATCTGTAAAATGAGGGAATTGAATTAGGTGATAGCTAATCTGTATTCTACTTTAACTATTAGTCTTACTAACATTAAACCATCTGACTTTAAGAATACAGTAAAAAATCAGAAATAAAGGAAATAAAACTCTTCCATAATTTTGCCAAATGTATATGTACTGTGAGCAACTCTAAAAAATAATCTTGTATTCAGATTTAAAATGATAAGAGAATATAGGTTCACTTCCAGTTCTGTTTAACATTCTAATATTTTATGTAATGTTGAATTATGGCTCATTTCCCGCCAAAGATTTCTAGATTCTGGAATGGAAGCTGTGGTAAGAATAAAGTTGATTTCCACAACCCAACAGTAAATAAGGAAAGAACTAGAGATCTAAAATAGGCAAGGGAAAAGCTTTATTTGAACCCAGGAGTTTGAAGTCAACCTAGGCAACACAGCAAGAATTTATCTAAAAAAGTAAAATTAAAATTAAATCTAACATAGTTGAATAACTGTGATAGTTATTAGTTGGTATAATATGAACAGCAAGCTTATGAAAAGATACCCAACATTACTAATCACTACTAATTATTAAATATATCCAAATAAAAACCATGGGGAAATATCACTTCACATACATTCAGATGGCTACTATTCAAACAAACAAACAAACAAACAAAAACCAGAAAATAATAAAACCCAGTAAGATTATGAAAATAAACATTTTGGTGCATTATTTGTGGAAATGTGAAGTTGCGCAGCTACTATGAAAGATAGAATGGTGATTCTTCAAAAGTTGCAAAATACAATTACCCTGTCATTCAGCATATCTACATCCGGGTATAAGCCCCAAAGAAGTGAAGGCAAAATCTGAAGAGATATGTGTTCCTACAATTCTATGTTCATAACAGTATTATTCACAATAGCCAAAAGGTGGAGGCAAGCTTAGAGCCAGTTGACAGGTGAGTGGGTAAACAAAATATGTGCCGTGCATACAGTGGAATGTTGTGGAGCTTTAACACAGAAGGAAATCGAATACACAAGGCAACATGTATGAACCTTAGAGAAACCGTACTGAGTGAGATATACCAGTCACAAAAAGACAAATAAGACTTCATTTATAAGACTTACCTAAAATTGTCCAGTTCCTGGAAAGTAGAATGCTGACTGCCAAGGGCTGGAGGGAAGGAAGAGATTGCAAATTGTTTCATTGGTACAGTATTAGTTTTATAAAATAAAAAAAAGTTCTAGGACTGATTGCACAGCTGTGTAACTCTATATTTAATGCCACTGAACTATATACTCAGATGGCAAGGATGGTAAATTTTATGTTATGTGTTTTTTACAATAATCTTACTTTTAGCACTATTTTGTTGTTTCGAGTACTGGAGATTAGACTGCACCCAGGGCCTGTGAATCCCAGCCAAGCATGTTACCCACCATGAGCTTCATCCTCAGCACCCTTTTAACACAATTTAAAAAGAAATTTATGGAATCTATTTTGAGTATATATGTGCAATCCAGTAACAAACATATCAATATCTAATATATAAACAAAATATAAAAATCATATATGAATTCTTTCTGTGGTGAAAGAACCATGGTACTGCTTAATGACCAGGAGATGCACATAAGCTTCCTATGGCTTCTCGGCGTTCTGAGGTTGGGCACAAAGCTGAAATATTTCTACCAATGAAATTATCCATTACATTTGAACTAGTGCCTTTCCCTTCTTGTACTTTAAAATAGGTGCTTGTTAGCTTTCATCACCATCCTTCTAGAGAGCTTCATTTTCCATCAATACTAACAAGCGAATCATGGGGCATTAACACAGGAAATGTTGACATAACAGGAAATAATGAGGCAATGAAGTCAAAATTGTATTCATGGATTTCAGGTTGGCAAATTTGGGTCATTTGAAATTTCTCAGATCAGTTTCTCCCAGTGTGAAATGGAGACGACAGCATCATCTGGTGAGGTGTTTGTGAGGACTGCACGAGGGGATGTCTGAGAAGTGTGTGGTGTTTTGTTTTGTTTTTTTTGCACAGTACTTAGAACTTAGATGTACTTGATAAAAGGCTTCTGTGATTGTTAGACATGGCTAGGTGTTCATGCTCAAAAATCATTTCAAATTATTTTCATAATTTCAGAGCTTAATAAAAATTCCCCACTATCTTAATGTATTTCCTTCTGGACTGCTGGTACCTCTGAAGGGAGGGACAAGAGAACAACCTAGCTGGGTAATTCTGAGTCTGAAGGAAGCATTGGTATAATCAGATCATTACTAATCATAGTATTAAGATTCATTGAGTCCTCATTAAATAAAGCCCTTAATATTGAATTATGCTAAAGATGGATGAGAACATGAATAATAACATGAAATGCAGCACTTAACAGAATAATTTGACTATAGCCCCAGATCCAAAGCTTTCAGGCTCCAAATTCTAACAGATTCTTTTGATGGATCTTCAGTTTGTGTAAGTCCTTGATTTTTAACATTTATGCACTTGCTAACCTCATACTAGGGGCTAAGGCTGTAAAATAATCAGCACAAAAATACAAAATCAATGACATGTATTGAAAGTTATATATTCAAAGAAGTCAAATATTATCTGAGAGAGATATGGAAATTTTTGAAATGGCTCAGGAAACATGTATTTATGAACATTTGGAAAAAAGGGATTTTACAGCGTATAGACTACTTTAAAGCCCTGTTCATCTTGTAAAGAAAACTAAAATTATCATTGCTGTAGTGTAGAAGCACTATTCTACAAGAAATAAGGTCCTTCATTCAAATCTCTTTATACAAAGATGATTAGTGACATTTTCTAAGAATGAAGTTATCTCTTTCTTATCTATATGAGAGGAGTCCTTCTATAAGTAGATAAATGACTTCTTATGGTTATTCTTATTTTACATTCTCATAACTCTAAAAAAGGCATTGTGAATGTTCTCCTAATAATTCTCTAAATTCATGCATTTTTTAAACTATAGGTAACTTTTTAAGAAATAATATAGGCATGGTTGAAAGCCTTAGGCTCTATGTACTCAAGAGAAAAATGTGCCCCATGAATTTTTAATAAACTAAAAAGTGCTATTTCCATGAAGAAATAAGGTTTGATAAACAAGAGTGACATGAATTCCAAGGGGAAGGACTGAAAAGACAGTCTTTGACACTTTCATCTTTCAATAGAGCTGGAGGAAAAAATGTAGAAGCATATAAGAGTAGCAAGTTTTAGGACATCAAAATTGAAGAAGCTTCTGATTTGCATATTTTGCATATATTTACATTATAATTTAGAAACCCTTCATACAAATATTAAAAATAGGTTTAATTAATATACATTCTTACTGTTTCATTTAATTTTAATAGTCAGGTATAGTACATAAAATGAAGATTATATGAGGCATGACTAAACTATAAAATGAATATTTAAACTTAAAAAAATATTGCAGTAAAAGGCACAGTCCCATGAATCTCCCTTAAAATTCTCTTCCCCTCTTTGATTTGAATAAAATTATTTCCAACAGGCTTGCCACTTTCTGAAGCAGTTCTGGAAGTTCTTTCATTAGTGTCTTTATGAAGTATGATCAAAAATACAGTGAATGTGGCTATCAAGTGCCATCTCACAGAAAGACAAGTTTGCAAAAACACTCTAGTGGGTCTTCATTCACTTTACTCACTTGATATGGCACTGGGCAACACTTACGGTTCTTCACCTAAGTTAAAATGACCATGAAAGCTAAGTGTTTTGAATAGAGTCAGGACATCAAAGAAGTCATAATAGTGCAACTAAAGACATTCATGAAAGAGAACTTCTATAATTGATTTGGAGGTGCCAAGGATGACAAATGTGTTGATGGGGACGAATGGCAATGTATCTTTTACTGTAACAAATTGAAAAAAAAATCAAACTTTTTTGTCATTTTTATATTCTAAACCACAATTTTGTCTCATACCATCTATGTTAGATAGTCAAGGCCCAAAGTAGAGACAAGATTTCAAATGGAGAAGCATACAACCACAGTCTTGTATAAACAGAGGGAATAAAATGGATAATAAGGTTTTCCTCTTTTGCAGTTTCCTTTCTGTGTCTTTTGTCCTTCTCCCTTCCTTCTTCTGGTTTAATTCCTAACTACATCACTTTATTCTTTCAAATCCATCCTCAGAAAGGATGCTTATTTTAAGCAGTAGAAAGCAAAATAAAACGTTTGTAACTCTCTTGTCTCTGTTTAAATATTTTAAAATGTTTCAGAGAGACAGAGAGACAATGAGAGACCAAGACAGCAAGAGAGCAGGAGAAGAGAGAAGGTAGGTAGAAAGAGACAGAACTAAAACTCCCCGAGACCAGCGCAGTTTGGAGAAGGGAGGAGGGAAGGGACCAGGTGGAGCCGAAGTCTATTCATCACATGTAGTCATAAATTATTCAGTAATTCACCCATATCTTAATTCTGAATCTTGAGGGAAAACTGGTTGTGGCTATAGTTAGTGCACTTTAACTGAGACAAAATTAACAAAAAAGGATATAAAATTGTTCTTCTAAAAAATCAGGTTGAGGTTTTGAGACAAAATTTCTGGAGGAAGCAAGACCACGTAGCAGGGTGTCACTTGTAGCTTCGCCTAGGGCTAAACTTTGCAAGGGAAGCAAACTTATCAAAAGGGCTAAAGAGCTGTTTGGATGTTGTGCTTGGGAAGTTGTTAGGTGGCTACAACTGACAATATTTCAGGCACATCTGGTACTTCTGAAAGAGTAGGCTCTGCCTCAAAACTGAAATATACTAGAGCCAAAAGAAATAGCATCCACTTTGAGGAAGAGAACATGATAAATGCTCTTCAAGATTAAGAAATGAACTTCAAATATAATTAGTCATGGTTTATTACCTACATTTGTCAATGGTTTCCTAAGAGAGGTACATTGATTTTTACATGGGTAGTGCCATTATTTACGAGTTATTTTTTTGCTATAAATTTTAATTACTAATACTTTGGTATTATTTTAATAAAAATGATTTCTGAGGAACAAAATGGACAACCATTCTGATTTCTTTAGAAGGGTTTCTGTGAGAGCAGATATTTCATTTCTAATACATAGATGGCTGTTTAACCAAGCCCCCAATTTAAGAAAAAATGTCTGCTTGATCTCCTGATTTCTCATTTGACATTTATTTCCTATACATTTAAATGCTCTGTGGGATACATGAATGTGTAAACTGGCTGAAGAGATCAAAATAGAAAGACAGGGAGTCCTGAAGTATCCATGGAAACCACATTCCTCATTTAAAAACATTTCAATTCAGGTTTCAGAAAAGAGGGGAGCCAAAGCAAGCTTTGCGTACTGTGGTCCTCTACAACACTGCCTGTGGAGGAACTTGCAGCTCGTCTAGATGCCAAGGGTTCCATGATAAATTGCACCCTAGTGCTGCCTTCAGGTCTTTTGCAGAGTGATGGGAATAGTGAGATTAAAATTATTAATGAGTAAGGGACCAAAACCGCTAGGGGTAAAATGTCTCAAGTTCAGGCAAAATTTGATCTCTATAAACTAAGGGACTTACAGCTAGTTTGAATCATATAGTAAGAGTTTCCAGACCTCTTTTCTGTGAGCTGCGCTTTCTCTGATAGGTGTCAGTAAAGTACATGGAAGAAGAGGAGGGACTGAGGCACTGTGATGTCCAGGACTCTCCCAGGTGACAATCACAGCATCACATCCTCATAACTACTGTAGTCCATGCAGATAAAATTTACTAAGAAAATGAATAAAGCTTACTAAGAAAATGGAAATGACCATTGGTCCACCATTTCTTGTTCCTTTTTTAAAGATTGGGACCTCAGATGTGCTGGTGCATACCTGAAATCCTAGCTCTAGGAAGGCTGAGACAGGAGGATCACCACAAGTTTAAGACCAGCCTAGGTTACCTAGTGAGTTCAAGACCACTTTGAACTACATAGCAAGACCCTGTGTCAAAAAAGAAAGAAGAAAGAAGAAAGAAGAAAGAAAGAAAGAAAGAAAGAAAGAAAGAAAGAAAGAAAGAAAGAAAGAAAAGAAAGGAAAGAAGAAAGTCAAACCTTTATTATATTGGATTAAGGAGCTAAACTATGTTTGTTCTATTTTTGTCCAAATTTCTCTGCTTGTGTGATTCAAGCTGACTGAACTTTTGGTATTCTATTTTGGCTTTGTCCAGGAATCTTTTCATCAGAAAAAAATTTTCATTTCTACTAAGACATAGTTCCCAGATTTATTAGATAGCTTTTCCATTGCTAGTCACAGTACCTGACATGCACAACTTAGAAGAAGCCTCATTTTTGATGGGATTCAGCCCGAGGTTGATTGGCTCAAAGGCAGGAACACCATGGTGGAAAGATACGGTGGAACAAAGCATCTCAGTTCATAGCGGCCAGGAAGCAGAGCAAAACAAAGCCAGAGAGGAAAAGGCAAGATGTTAGACACTGATTCCAAGGGCACACTTCCATGACCTACCTAGATATATGCCACAGGGTGTTTCACCATTTTCTTGGGTGGACCACAAATCAACCAAGTCAAGCCTTTGATTACAGTTTCTAGCAGTTGAGTTCCTTTCAAAATGCTCTGCCACATGCCTGCTTTCAGGAAGTCATTCCCACAGACCATTCTGTGTTCTACATTTCTATTCTGTCCTCCCATGACTTTGGTGAGAGCCTTGTACACCCGCTTCTCTGACAGAAGGACTGACTCTTAGGTTTAGGGTTAATCTATAAAGCCTAGATAAAGAGATACAAGTTAATATTATAATTTTATAGATGAGACTCTTAAGACACTGATATGCAAGTAACGTGCTCAGGCAACAGATTAGGAACATAGGTGGGATTCAAACACAGAGCTATCTGATTCAAAATTTATTTTCCATTATATTACAAAGTATTCCTGTCTTGCTATCCTGCCACCCATGAAAGGAGTTTGTGACTTTTTTTACCTATTTTTATGCTATTCACATATATATGTATCTAATTACATTTAGATAGACAGAAGATAATAGATAGATAGACAGACAGACACATAGAGTTACATCAAAGTAGTATGATTGAAGGAGGATGGGACAGTTGGATAAGTAATAACCAGGGAAAGTCAGAAGCAAAAAGAATCCCTAACATAGGTCAATATTGTATTTGGAAAAAAGTTTATTCACTGTTCATTCATGCACCTGTATATTATTCAATAATTCATTAATGCATTCAACACCTGCGTATTAACCCAATATGTGTTAACTGACTGCTCTTGGACTAATATGGCTCCTCCTCTTTATAATGGTAGCATCAGGGAGTGAGTTTATGAGAAAACTCAGGCAGAGTCCAGGAACATCAGGGGGCAGAGAAAAGTCATGTGTCACTGAACAACAAGGAGATGATTTGAGACTTGTGTCATGATCTGAGAAATGTGTCATTGATCTTTTTGCTCCTAGGTCCGTAATGGAGATTAAATCAAGAACAAGAAAAATCACACAATCAAGTGATGTGTTAAACATTGGATGTGTGACTGAGCTGCCAGCATCATATGGGATATTATTTTAAAGTAGTCTTTTATTCTAAATACATAAGTTAAAAGAGTGCACACTAAAATGACAAAAAGTACAATAAGATGTATACATGAACTAGTAACACAGTCATGTATTGTCACGATGAAGTATTACATGCTGTATACAATTATATTTGCTACTCTTTTATAAACGGCAGTGTCTTCGATTTGTGTGTCCCAGCACCACCACAAACACTTGAATAATGTAGTGATGTAGGCTGTCATGATGATTAACATGAAACAAATTTTCCATCTCCATTATAATCTTATGGAACCACCATTATATGGGCATTGTGTTGACTAAAACTCCATTGTGCCACACATGCATAAAGAGAAAATAAAAGGTTCCAAAATCCAGGTGGAATATATCACTAAGGGAGAAAAAGGAATGAAATTTACACTTACCTTGGAAATGTGTCTGGCAATGATATTATCTGTATGAACTTAATTATTGCTCCTAGCACAGGATTCTTATCACCATGATCTTGAAAGTAGTTACAACTGTATTAAAGCACTTGCATCACTGCAATGTCTACTATTTTTGATATTGCAGATATTTATGGTAGCAAAAAATAAATAAATAAAAACTAGCCCAAGATTCAATCAGAAAACATGTTCACCTTAATTAGACTTTGCTTGATTTTATTGGTTCCTCTATTAAGGCCAGTCCATGCACCTTTATAGAAAACTAGGAGTTATTTGGAAGCTGTTGTATGAATATGTAGGGGAAAGACATCAGGGTCTTAATCTAGGCAGTGTTCTTCTGTGCTTGATCTTAGCCAATAGGCTGAGAAGTGATGGCAATAGTCTTCAGGATAGAACACAGAAAGTACAGGGGAAAAAAGACAAATATGATTATATTAAAATAAAATGCTTCTGTATAGCAAAAGAAAGTCATGAGACAACCTATAGGAGAGTTAATATGCAGAGTGTATAAAGGACTCAAACAACTAAAAACTTAAAAACTTGTGTAGTTCAACTAAATAACAGACAGGTGATGTGAATAGACACTTCTCAAAAGAAATGCAGATCGTCAATAAATTATGAAAACATGCTTGAAAGCATTAGCTACCAGAGAAATGTAAATAAAACCCTACAGTGAGATAACCATCTCAACCCAGTTTGAATAGCCATTATTTTTTTAAAAAAAAGAAACTCAAAATGTTAATGAGAATGTGGGAAAAAAGAAACTCATACATAATGATATAAATGTAAGTCAGTATGGATTCTATGAAGAACAGTACAAATATTCCTTATACAACTAAAAATATATCTATCACATGTCTAGCTTCTGGATAAACAGACAAAGGAAATGAAATCAGGACATCAAAAAGATACTTGCATACTCACATGCATTGTACCACTATTCTCAATAACTGAGACGGTAATCCGCTCAGGTTCCCATCAGTAGATGAGTAGATAAAGAAAATGTGGTATAGATACTCAATGACATTTGATTCAGAAACACATGAATTTCAGAATGAAATTCTTTCACTTGCAAGCAAATGAGTAGAACAAGAAGATATGTTAAATGACAGGCCAGATATAGAAAGAAAAATATTGCATATTCTTTCTCATATATAGAAACTAAAAATGAGTGGGAGGGACTGGACTGAAAGTAGAGTAGTGATTGTTAAGAGAGGCAAGGTGTGGGGGCAGTGGAAAAATGGTTGTTGGAAATGAACAATAACATTGTTTCAATGGTTGATACATTGTGTCAACCTGAGAAGTTTAGAAGCTTACACAACTCGGCAGTTCTACATCCTGGGGTGTAGAGGTCATGCCCCAGGGCAGCTGTTTATGCTCCAGGATGTGGAAATGGTTGATTCATTGTGTCAACTGAGAAGTTTAAAAGTTTAGCTAAGTGACTCAGCAGGGGGCCAGGGTCTGACTTTGTAAACATCCTCAGCCTGTGCAGAGGAGGGCACAGAGATGGTGAGAGTGCTACACCCACCCTAAGCCTGGTAGCCTGCTTATAGTATAAGGGAGGAAAAGAAGTTTGCTCGCCTCTCCCCACTTTTAGCTCCCCACTTTTGCTTTGCTGTCTTGAACTGCCTTGAATTGTTGCCCCTCACCATGCCACCTGGTCTTGGAGCCAGCTGATTATAGACTGACACCTCCACAGACTGTGAGCTAAATAAACCTTTTCCCCTTTAATTTGTGTATTGCGAGAAAAGTAACCAACACACATTGTATGCATACAAGGAAATACTACACTGAACCCTGTTAATATGGAAGAGTAACATGTCTTTAAATATTTTAAAACTCTGAGTTAAAAAGTTAGCTTTTTCTTTATAACAAATTCTAGAAATAGAATTTGTTTTGTTCTAGAAATAGTATTTTAGAATCTCTTAAAATTGATAAGACAAAAATTTATAGCATAGTAAAACAGAAATTGTTAGAATGAACTATTAAAATTAGTTGCATGATATAGCATACATAGAACTTTTATTGTAACCACATATAAAATAGTGTGTGTGACCAATAAGTCATTTTATTAAACCTTGTTAATAATTTGAGGAGCTATAAATACTATTGGTGTCAAGTGACAGCAAATATATATAGGCTTCTCTGGACTGAGAATTTTTAAAAAAGTGTGACTAGTAATTCAAATTCTTTTTTCTCCATAGTAGTGATATTCATTTGCTTAGCAGTAAGTACTATAAAATAGGAGGGAATCTGCAAAGTTTTGTAATGTAAAAGGACTATGGCACAATAAGTATAATCTTATCTCTTGAAAATTATGGCAGGTCTGTTTATAGTAACAAAGTATTGTAGTGATCTCTGAGGCATAGGTAGTTCTCATGGAAGAGGCTGTAATTCTTTTAACCTTTTCTCAGTTGCTATTACCATGGAAACCAGAATTGCAATTATCAGTGACAACCCAGGAACATGCCACTCCTCTCACCCCAAACCTATATAAATGCATGTTTTGTGGTCTTGTTGCCAACTACATAATTCTCATGTAGAATGAGTGCCACAGAGGTTCAGACCTTCCCTTGTTTCTGCTTATAAAACACATCTTCAAACAAGCGTGCATGTCAAAAAGCCAATCTGATTTTGCAAGAGTGAAGCATTAGTTTTGTCTGTACTTGGGCTTTTTGAGACCTTATTGGTCCAGTTGGACAAATTAATAATTTTGGATGAAGATGATAGGATGGAGGAGAACAAATACCTGGATTCAGTGATAACACAGTGACACCAATGACAGGCTAGCTTTTTGAGCTGAAATGGAGGAGAATTAGTGACTTGTTTGCAAGTCACTCTGCTTGATCCTTTTGTAACTGGAGTGCCACCGAACTTTACTGGTCTGTGGTTATCAGTAAGACCAGATGATCCATAATATTCTAACCTTTGTGTCTCATTGCCCTTGACTGCAAAACAGGATTATCATCCTTTGCAAAATTTCTCACCCCCAAAGCTTTCTGGGAGTGTCCTGAGTATGCCCCACATATACTTTCCCACAGATTACTCTTGCTTTACCCGCAGGCTCCATTGAGTACTCTGGTGCCTGCCAAAACCACCCCCATGTCTACTGGTATGAGCTGTACCGGTTTCTTACTGTTACTTTGCCAAATTACCACAAAGTTAATGGCTTAAAGTAATACAACTCATTTTCTTTATAATTCTGGAGGTCCAAACTATAAAATGAGTCTTCTGGGCCTAAAGTCAAGATGTTAGCAGAGCTGTGTTCCTTCTGTGGGCTTGAGGGTAGAATTTGTCTATTTCCCTTTGATAACTTAGAGAAGTGGCCAGTGTCCCTTGGCTCCTGGGCTCTTCCTCTGTCTTCAGAGGGCATTAGTCCACCCTCTGCTTCCAGTAACTCACAGTAACATCCTTTTCTGACTGTAATACTCTTCCTTTGGCCTTATAAAGACTATCATAAGCAACAAATCCTCAACTCAAAGATGCTCAACTAAATCACATCTGCAAAGTCTCTTTACCATGAAAGGGGGCACATTCATAGGTTCAGGGATTAGGATGTGAAAATCTTTGGTTGCAATTATTTGTCCTACCATATAATCCCTTGTCCAGATACTAATCCCACCCTTTCAAGTACCACTGTTGCCACAGAACTTGTATAATGCAGAGCAGCCAGATGCAAAAAACTAAACTAAACTAAAATAAAATAAAATAGGTGAGGGAAATAAACACCATTCCCATTCTATGTCACACCTCAGAGACACAGTTCTAAAATCCCCATGAGGACAGGACTTCAGAGTTTGCTTATACTCCTCTCAACCAACATCTCTGATGTCATCCTAGTACTGGGCTGGGGCCATTTATCATTCTTTTCTCTGTTCACAGAACTTCATCTGAAGTGTATGGTCCCACACAAAACCGCCATTAGGTTGGTTCTCTCTATGCCAAGAGAATCCTCTCCCACTTGTATATGCCAGGGTACACTCAACCTGTCAGTATCAAAATGCCTGTAAGTCTTTGCTCAGGTCAATATCCTAGACATATAATTCATTAATTTGAAAATTCATCACTCCATGTTAATTCATTCCTTAAAAAAATCCCCTAAATGAAAAAATTTTCTCCTAAATGAAGAAAATTATAATGTGTTCCATCCAAATAGCTGCCTTTTAAAATACTGAGAGCAAGATACATCTACAAATACACTCAACCACCTTATCTTTGATAAAGGGGCCAAGCATGTTCACTGGAAGAACAACAGTCTCTTTACTAAATGGTGCTGGAAAAATTGGCTATCCATATGCCAAAAACTAAAATTAGACCCATGCCTATCACCATGTACTAAACTAAAATCCAAATGGATCAAAGATCTAAATATTAAAACAGAAACACTAAATCTGTTGCATAACAAAGTAGGTAAAAATATTGAAGACATAGGGGTAGGTAGAGAATTCATGAACAAGAACCAAACTTCACAGGAAATACTTCCCAGAATCAATAACTGGGATCATATCTTATTAAAGAGTTTCTGCATGTCCAAAGAAATCTCCAGCAGAGTGAAAAGAAAACCTACAAACTGGGAAAAAATCTTAGTGAACTGTTCCTCAGACAAAGGACTTCTGTCTAGAACTTATAAAGAATTAAAAAAAAATCAGACCCCCGAAATTCAAAGACCCAATCCAAAAATGGGCATCTGAGATGAATGCACAGTTCTCAGATGAAGAAATGCGAATGGCAAATAAATACATGAAAAAATGTTCGTCATCATTGGTCATTAGAGAAATGCAAATTAAAATCACACTGAGATACCATCTCACTCCAGGGAGAATGGCCAGAATCAACAAAACTACCAACAACAAATGCTGGAGAGGCTGTGGGGAAAAAGGAAGTCTTCTGCCCTGTTGGAGGGAGTGTAGACTGGTACAACCACTGTGGAGGTCAATCTGGAGATTCCTCAAAAAGCTGGGGATGGAGGTCCCATTTGACCCAGCTATTCCACTCATAGGTATATTCCAAGAAGATCTGAAAACATCTTACCACAGTGATATATGTGCACCCATGTTTATAGCGGCACGATTTGTAATAGCCAGATCTTGGAAACTAAGTGCCCATCAACCAAGGAATGGATAAAAAACTAAGTGCCCATCAACCAAGGAATGGATAAAAAAATTGTGGTACTTTTATACAATGGAGTACTACTCAGCTATAAAGAATGATCACATTGAGATATTTATAAATAAATGGATGCATCTTGAATCTATACTCATAAGTGAAATAAATCAAACTCACATGTATAAATACCATAGTCTCCCTAGTGTAAGAAATGGTAAGAGTACAGAAGATTTTATGGAAATCATGGTTCACCATTATACTGCTTTGATATCTTATGTCTTCATTCATTGGTTTGAATGGTTTTATTCTGTTTTGTTTTATCTTAATATATGTGATCATATGGATAGTTACTTTGAGGACAAGACAGTATGGTAGCCAGTGTTGATTTAATATCATCTTGCTCTGAAATCCTACCATGCTTTTGTTTTTCTATTACCATTGGTTCTATCACATTGTGGGTTATTGGATTTTAATATGTATGATAGTAAAAACAAAATTTTTATGGAAAATGAGGTAATATAGCAGCCATTGTTCATCTTTGGTTATATGGTTCAGAATGTCTTGGAATACTTCCATTCTCTTGAGTTGTTTATTCTACTTTGTTATGTTTGACACTATTCTGTGTAAAGCTAAGCTCAACTATTTCAAAGAAAGAGACATTATGATAGCTACTGTTAATATCCAATTGTCTTGTTGTGAAGTGCTGTGTTGCTTACATTGTTCTGTTCTGATCTGCTTAGATCTGTCCTCTTTTGTTTTATTCTCTTTAAAATAAAAAAACAAAAAAATAAAAAAATAAAATATTGAGAGCATGTGATATTCACTTCTCCTTTATGATATTAATTTTAATGAATTCACATCCAATTCATTCACAATATGTGATGACATGGACCTGTGGTGGGGCAAATTTGGATGTAAAAAAGAAACCACTGAAAAGAGAACGTGACGTTATACAGATAGTTTTTATAACTTCTGTACAGAACATACTTGTCTTCAGTGTAGAAACATATTTTTCATATAATTAGTCTGTCTTCTAGTTAAAATATCAATGGGATGATCATTTTGCTAGGCTTGCAAACTCAGCTAGGTACATTTAATTAGCACAATTCTAACTCAAAACATGGTATGCAATCAAATCAGAACCCTAAGGTTACTTGTTATACTTATTCAGTGGAATGTTAAATGAAAATAAGATGCATCAAGATAAAAAGGAGTTGTTGAAAGAGTACTAGAGCTATTCAAAAATCAACATTTACTATTGTTATTCAAGAAAAATGTAATTTATTAAATTTGATTACTTCTGCCAAGTTGTTACATATAGAAAGCCTGTATTTATTAAGCACCTATTTATGCCGCAGTCAAGAATATCAAAACAAAATCCCAGAGTTCACTGTGTAAAAAAGATCAGGAATGTCAAAACTACAGAAACAAACTGAAACATTAATATGGTTATCAGGGAGCATTGCTAAACAACTTATTTTTTCATTCACTATGTTGGATTTTAAATACAGTGAACTGGCATGATTTTTATAAGTACAAATATTTGTACTTTTGCCTTATGCTCTCTGATTGCACGTTAACAGTAAAGTATAGTAAAGTTGCTGGTTATATGCAATAGTGATCTTGCTTAAGACGCTATCGCTTACACCTCAGAACTGGCATTGTATAATCATAAGTCATCTCTCTGCTAAATCCTATTGGCTCAAGCTCAGATCTACCTCCTCTAAACTTTACATTTCCCTAAAGAAGAGATAATTCAAGTCAGTTCAGGAGTTCTGATAAACTCCTGGATATTCCTAAGAAAGTTACACAATATCGAATCAGAAAGCGCTTAGAGTTAAAAGTAACTTGTATTGCAGCTGTAACAATGGAGGCTTGGATTACTAATGCGAGGAACTCAAAAATGTAAATTATTAGTATCATACTCTGTACAGAAACTCATCTTCTTCCCTTAACTAAGGAACCAACTTGGGTTTCATTTGACCCAGTGAAAGATTCCTAGCATTACAGGACCTGAAATATAAATTAATGTAACAATTCAAATGTAGCAACATCTTTCTGAATTTTCTACATCTGTGTCAAACTCTACTGCCAAGGCCAGCTCCATCAAGTTAGGGAATACAAGCTCGTCTGTGTTGCACCCTTTGATTTCCATTCCTGTGACTTTCCGAGCAGACCAGCACCACATCTTTTTGACATTTCCGGGCTAGAAGTTTTATTAGAAGATGTGATAGAGTTAGCACGTGTCCTTATCAGAAGTCTTATTTGCTCAGCTCATATTTTCTCTGTGCAAATCACTCCCATCTGGGGTTGAAAAAGCCTTCCGTGGCCTCTTATTCTATAATTTTCTTCAGGTGAAACTTAGCTTTAAGCCTCCCTTTTTCTCCTTAGGTGAAAATAGTGATGAAATCACTTAAAAGCATAGCTCATGATACCTTTTTCTCCTCTACTTTCCTTCTTCATTTCTCAAGGCGTTGAATCTCAATCTGCCCTCGTACTCTCAAGCTTACCTACATTTTCTCCCACTTGATGTGACATGTCCAATATTCTTTCTCAAGATTAAGGTGATGAGCAGAGCAACTGAGAGCTTCTTCCTTGGAAGACTGAAGAGTTCAGTCCCTTGACAAGAGCTCTAACATGTAAAAATGTCTGCTCAGCCAATTAGCAATGCAGCTTTGTGAATTTGGATAAAATCTTTTGTTTTGTCTCCTGTAAAATAAAGATAAGGCCTGGGGATTTAGCTCAGTGGCATAAGCACCTGCCTGGCAAGTGCAAGGTCATAAGTTTGGTCCCTGAAAAAAATATATATATAAAAAGGTCATAAGTTTGGTCCCTGAAAAATAAAATAAAATAATAAAATAAAATAAAGATGTGAATGGAGCAGAACTTTTTACAGTGATGTCAACAAATTCCCTCGAGGGCACCCTAAGTTTAGTAAGGGTTCAAGAAATAGTTGCCCTGAATGTTCTTCTCTTTATGAATTCCCAGAATGCCCCACTGGATTTTTCTATATATAGGATACTATTTTGAGCCTTTTCTTTACACGTAAGTATCAACTTTACTTTTAATAAAACATGATGCCCAAAACTGCCAAATGTTGAGGACAAATCTGCAGTATAATACTTATTTTATTTATGAAAGGTGGCAAAATTGACTTCTTTTATTTTTAAATTTTTTTTTATTTTTGATCTGTTTCTTACTTTTGAAAATTCCACTGAGGAAAAATATCTCATAATTTAGTCAAACATTTTTCTTAGCTTTCTGGTTGTAATGAAATGATTTGATTTCTAGTTAGGTAGTATTGATTTCTTTTAATAATTTTTACATTGTTCCTCGGGCTACAAATTGAACTCTAATGTGATTCCCTCCCCATTTTGCTCAAAGGGACTAACCAATTAGCCCCATTTCTGGTGATCTTGCCTGTACTAGTATGCCCTACTGAGAAACAACCTCTTACAAACCTCGGCATGTCAGAAAGAGATGAATGGCCTTGAATATTTTGAACAAAGTAAGTTGAACAGAAATGAGAATGTCTGACATCTTAAATCAAATTATTTTCTGGCAAAAGAAATATGACTAAAACATTTCATAGTACAAAGCAGTATTGATTTTTTCAAAAAATCACTGGCTGACAAGATCAAATTTTTTGCTTTTTTATCATGGCATATATGAGTAATTCAGAGCCTTATTTCAAGATTATTGGTCAATCCATGCTTTTTACTGACATTAGCACTACTGCAAAATGAATCATTTAAGTTGTCTTTCAGTTGACTGGGTGATATTGAAAGTCATCCATTCTGAGATTTAATCCAGTACAAACCAAAAATTTTTCCTTTCGGTCCTATGTAGCCTACCAAAATCTATTTGGGAAAAAAAAGGCCCTTAAGGTTGATCATTGAGTTCATGTTGCTTTGAATTCACACTTTCCCTAGCTTCTTGCTTCCTGGAATATTTATTGTCTTCACTTTTCTTTGTTGCTGGATTTCCCCCATCACCTTGTGCAGGAAAGGTGAGAGCTAACGCTGTTGAGTGCCTTTGTTGCCATGGTGAAGAAAATAGCACAATTCCACAGTTAATAAAGAGTATCAGGGTGAGAAAGATATTTCTTCCAAGCTTGCATGATTTTCATTTCATTATAGTGGAACTAAGGAGCACTGACAGGCCTGCTGTAGCAAAATCTTCTGTTAGATATAGTTCATGGTGTCACGCTATTCACTGAGAATGTAGTACTTTCCTTTCAGAAATTATTTAAAATTCTTGCACTGGGGGATTCATGCAGCCATTTTCCCCCCAAATAAAAAGGAACTGACATTCTGCAGATTTTCACTTTGAAAACTGGACAGTCACAGAGAAATATTGTCACAATGACATTTATTAACTCGTGCTTTGAGAAAATGATTTGTGCGTTTTCTAAAGGAAAAATGTCTTCAATGTCCTGTCCAAACTTGAGTGTGAAAAACATAAAGAACCCCTTATTACAGTTCATGTTCAGCGGGTAACATATTAGTAATTTGTGTGGTTCTGAACAGAAAACCTCTCGTTATGCTTTCTCTTTCATCTGTTTCCCTCATCCTTTCTCCTTCCTCCTTTCTCGTCCAACCTCCCTTCCCAGACACACAGATTCAGAAGAGATGTGTGTTAAGAATTCTTTTCTGAAGAGAGATGAGGCAGCAGCTAAGGTCCAGCAGTGCTCTAAAGTTTTTGCTTTCTGAATTTTAGTTCTCAGGAGGTGCTGAACTGTAATTGGGCATTGCCTTTCAAAATGCCAAGGGTAAACGTGCTGTGAAACCTCATGTCAATCTTTCACTAGAACCAGAATAAGTGGAAAGCTTTTGCAACTCATTTTTTTTCATACTTCCCCACTTCCAATTTACTATGGTGAAATGTACTTTGGTGAACAGTTATTTCAGTAAAGAAAGACTAGAAAAACAATTTTAAAAAACCTACATTAAGTGAGAATATTTGGAAATAACAAATGTCTAACTTTTAACTGTATTGTTAGGATGCCAAATGCTTGGTGAATACAGATTGTTAGAACTCCAGGTAAAGTAGAATAAAAGGTTGAAGTGACTTACAGTGAAGTCTGCTGATAGAAAACACAATGGTATGTTATGTAAGGATTTTTCTGTCTAAATATAGATCAAGTAACAGAAAAAAAAGTGAGAAAAGAAAGCAGAAAACATGGAGGAATTTCTTTAGAGGAAATAAATAGTAGACATTCTGACAAGAAATTGTTTTAGAGTAGGCACTACTGAGATGGATGAGTGGGAAAGTGGCAGAAATAATAATTGTAGAGTGCTCAAGCTGTGTTATGCAGTTTAATTTATAGAATGTCTTTGTGTAACCTTTATTTATATCAACCTGAGTGGGCGGGTGACAATGTGAACATTTTGCAAGGAAATGAGAAATTATTTTCACAGGCTGCATTGTAAAACACTTTGAGTCAGTGCTATAAGATTCTTATCATCTGCATTTTGCTGATAAAGGAAGCAAAAGTTTCTATCATTTTGGAAGGAGGAATTGGGGATAAATTGCAGAAAGGGCAAATTCACCATTTTTTTTTTCTGGTTGATTTTATTTCTTAGAAAATAAAATAGATATTTTGATAATCATGAGATGACAAAATTTTAGTTTTCCAGTTGAATGTTACAATTATTTGTTCACTTTCCAAATCTCATATATTTCTACTATGTAACTATAATCTATTAATGTTCTATTTTCATTTTTGTTCGTTCAAAAATTTATTGAGATTCATAAAAAATACAAACCTGAGCATTTAAAAAATTACCACTTGGTAAGAAAAAACCTATATTAAGATAAAGAAAAAATGGAAGATATGAAACTAAGTCTTAAGAATATAAAATCTGCCTCAAAAAACTAAAGCTAGAGGTTCCATTTGGCCTAGATAGCCCTCTTTATTTTCTTAAAAAATTTAAAACCATGCCATGGCAATATATGCAGACACGTATTTACAGCAGCAGTTTGTAATAGCAAAATCTTGAAAAGAGCTCAAATACTCATCAACAGGATGAATGAATAAAGAAAATGTGTGGTTTTAATTTTTTAAAATAGTGTACTACTCTTCCATAAAGAAAGACAACTTGAGACATTTCTAGGTAAATGGATGCATAGGCTTTGAAGCATAAGACTAATTTTGTCATCAAATTGCATAAATGTGGGTCTCTCAGACCCATGTTTGTCCTTAGAATATTTAGGTTGATGAATTATTAATTATAATTTTATAAGTTATATTAAACAATGAATAATTTAAAAAATCACAAAAATAAAGTACTGAGGTTTTAATATTTATTGAGTGCTTATAAAACAAAATCAAAATTTCAACATCTACCAATTTTTGGTGTGAAAGTCTAATAAAGAACACCAGAAATTAATTCCCATATAAACTACAATGAAAATACCAATAACACTCTACAAAAAAAATCTTTATTTCAATATCACACCTAAGGCAGTCTGCATGCGTGACAATGGCACGTTGCATACACACATACTCCTTCCACTGACAGAACATGTCTTTTGCTTTCCTGGCCTCTGAGTGGGACATGCTTGACATCTCAGTGGCCTTGCTATTTTGCCAGGAGGTTCTTATTATGCAATACAGTATATAGTTAATAGGAACATAAAATATCTCTAAAACACATGATTGCATTAATATGTATTGTGTGCTTAGAAAAGACTTCTACATTTGCATATCAGCTGTATTCTTCCTCACAAAACATAAAAGATAACACCAAAAATCAAAATAAGTGTGAACTACAGTGTAAACACAAACAAAAGTCTACCACAGAAATAAGCTTTGCTTCAACTGTCACACCTAAGGCAGTCTTCACACACGACAACTGCATGATCCACACATAAGTATTGCTTACAATGTGTTTTACACTGTGTAACACGTGTTTCATTTTCCTGTATTTTCCTTACAGAACAGTGAAGATCTTTTCCTATTGAAGAAGGTCTTTGTGATGTTCTGCCTGCCTGTTTGTCTGTTAGATCACCAGCGTGTTCCACAATTTTTTTGTGCAGTTCTATTGGCAGAAATATTGTTTTTACTCTGCTAGCAATGACCTCTTAGGCATTCCAGCCTAAATCCTCTAAAGAAAATTTCTCCATGACATCGTATTATTTTCTCTGCAAGCTATCAAACTATGGCACACATGTTTAGGATTAGGTAAATACAACCTCTGGCCAATGGTCTGTATTTCAAGTGACATCATAGTGGGTGCATAACTCATCAACATCCACTCCATTTTTTTGTTTTCTTGTCGAAAGTTTCCATCTCAGGCCTCTGTTTTGTTACAGTTCTCCTATCAATATTTCCATCATGGTGAAAGTTGACATCAGCAGTATCACTTTGCTGTTTTTTGCAATATCTAAGGCCAGTGTTACATCTTTCTGAAATTCAAGGTTTTACTATGCAATGCTCTGTTTTGAAATTGCAAAATTTTGTTTGGAATTTCTGTTTTGTTCTGGTATGCAGGTCCTGTTCTGGTCAATTTGTGCTCTGTTAGCAAATGTAATATTAATTTGAAACTGGTATACCAATTGTCAAATGTCACATTCTGACTAGCTTGGGAGATGGGAGCAACAATTCTGATAATAACATCATTAGGTTTATTACAATATGAATAAGGACCTGATGGCTGTTCTAGGAAAAAAAACTCTAAATTAAAACAATAATAAATCCTCGCATTTACAAAGGCATCAATTGATAAGCCATATTTTGAACCATCACTTTTCTGTAAGTCTTTTATATTCCTTTGATCACAATGAGAAATCTGAGCTCAGTATAACAGACCTATGAATGCTTTCAGTTCAGCTAGTGAGTTGTCATGATAAATACAGTTTTGAATATGGCCATTGGTGCATACAGAACGTTTCACTTGCATTTCAGTTTTTCTGCATTTCACAGCATCTTGTAGCATTTCATCTTGTAGCATTAAATGGCAGTGCTGTCATTCTGTCCAATATTTTTCACCCCTACCAACACCTTCAGTGTATTTTTGGACCTAGTTCTAACATTGGATAGTTCCATTTGGTTATGTGGCCATTTCACAATATTTCAAATAGTCAAACGTGTACTCGTGTTGCTGTTTCCTTTGTTATCTGTATCAAGGAGGCCTGCATTCCCTGTGTCTGTTATCAGTCAATTCTTGCTCCATTTCACTGTCAAAGTAATTTTGGATCATGTAGCCAACATCAAAGTCATCATCCTCATCTACCCACATCACTTTTCTGTACTTCACCATAATGGATCATCATCACCCATGCATCCATGATGATGATTCACTTCTGACCTCCTCCAAACTTGAAAAACTGGTTTTTCATGTGCCATTGTACTAAATTGGGCTACTTCTATAAGAAAAATCAAAAGAACAATTTTTAACAAATCCTGGAGTGGTGTGGGTCTATTGGACCCTCTGTGATGTTCAAGTAACATATGCAAAACCAGTTAAATGGAACATAAAGTTCAGTCCAAATCACATTTTGACACTTTTGCCCATGTGCACACTCCTTGTCATTAGTCATACCAAGTGGGTAAACAAATAGATTTCTTCCTATATCCCTCAGGGAAAGGTACTGAGATGCATACAGTTGGTTACTATAACACTAAAGTACAAATTCACAATAGAAAAGTAGTGGGTCTACTGGACCAAGGCTTAAGCCACAAGGTTAAGTGAAATATATCAGACACTCATGTTTAAATATCACACATGTTTTCTGGTGTGGAAAATTGAAAGGGTAAATAAGGACCAATAGATAGTGGGAAACCAGAAAAACAATATTCAAATGGGAACAAGAGAGGGTGTAGAGAGACAGGAAGGAAGTGACAAGAATAAGAATATAGAAAGGAAAAAATGGAAAGTTTTTGTAAATGAGTGGAATAGGGGTTGAAGGAAGGGGACAGGAAAATAAAGAAGAATCAAGATATATTATGCAAAGGTAAAAATTCCTTATAATGAGTATGATCATTATGTATATTTAAAATGTACCAATAAAATTAATTTTTTAAAAGAACATAAATTCTGAGTCTGATCAAAATAATAAATATAAATAAAGGTTCAAAAAATAAAACATAGTGCTGGGAATATAGATCAGTGACAGTGCCTAACTAGCAAGCACAAGGGCCTGAATTTTTTTTTTAAGAGCAGAATATATTTATTGAGTGAAAGAAATCCTTTGTCTGAGAAAGAGAGACAGAAGAGGTCCCGAGTGGGTTGCCAAAGATTCTGTCTTTTCTAGGGACTTTTATAGAGTGAAGCCAAGAGGTGAGATGGGTCCAAGATGGGGAAAACTGGGAGCTCCCAAAGCAGGCAGGCTTGAGGTAGGACAGAACTATGGTCAACCAATAAGATTAATTATTCAGGTAAAATTGACCAAATTAGGGGCAAATGGGGAAGCTACTCAGTCACATAACAAGCAGGCATTCTTATGTAGGGGGTTGGGGTGGTGGCTCCTGACTTCCTCAAGGTAATCCATACTCATTTAGAATATCAATCCCTGATGTTTATACTTAGGGTATGGTTGCATTTGTTTTTTATTTTTTGTCTTGAGACCTGGCCAATAGTATGAAGTGTCTGCCTCCTCCAAGGTCACAAGACATCTGGTCCTCTGTACCAGCTCCCTGGAGTGTCTTGCACTATCTCAGTGCCAATAATATTTCTAATTAACTAAGTTGCCTATAACATACCCCCCCAAGAAGTAACCTGAACTGCCATGAGGGGGTGATGGGCAATGATTAATCTGGATTCTTCTAGTTGTTAATCAGAAGTCAGGGATACTCTGCAGAGGTTCTAACTAATGGCCCCAGTAGATACCAGGCATTTTCATCTTGGGTAAGTGTACAACTTTAAGTCTCTGCATTCTATTTTAGCTCTAGGAGGTAGGTAGAACATGCACAAGAGCAGAGAAATATCAAATGGCTCTTTTTCAACATGGAAGTGTTGAATATATTCCAGTGCTTAAGAATGCATTCCAAAGGAGTAAGTGGCTTTGTCTCCATCCAATGATCTTGGTAGAAGAACTCCAAATGATATAAGGGAACAAAACTTCCAACCTAGTAGATGTTCCATATGACTTCGTGTTCTCTCAAATTGAAGAATGAATTTTAACAATGGAAATTAAGAGCAGAATATATTTATTGAGAGAAAGAAAGCTTCTGTCTGAGAGAGACAGAAGGGGTCCCAAGTGGGTTACCCAAAGTTCTGAGTTGGATTCCTGGTACTGTTGTACCCCAAAAATCAAAGATCAAAAGTTATGAAAAAAATAAAAGCCCAAGACATCTTGAAGGAAAAAGGAGCACTTTATTCAGGCTGGCACACAGCAACACAGTGCAGGTGGAATTTACACTGCTGCGCAACTGGGTTAAGGATTAGAGGGATTTGTAAAGGGAAAAACTTCAAAAGGGGGTTGGCAAGGTAAGAGGCAGGTTGTTCTGAGAACCAGGCCCATTTTAGGGGAAGAATTAGCTCATTGGCACATTCCTGAGGAAACAGGACATCTTGTTGTTTGCCTAGGGTCAAAGCGCGGTTCTTGTGGTTAGGTCTGTTCCTGGGATACAGCTCTGGGTGGGCTATGTTGAGGAATCAATGGGAAACAAAGCATTGGGGGTTGTGCAGGAGACATACAGGAAATACAAAGTTTAATTTAGAACAAAGGCTATGATGCATACAGAACAGAACGGCAGCGCTTGAGTTAGGTTACAACATTCCCCACTGATTTTAGTCAGTGAGACAAATCTCTGGCTCATGGTTTAGTCTGAAGGTTCCAATTTATAACCTTGAGTCTCTAAGATCATTAGCTTAACTGCTTGCATTTGGCCTTAACATAAGACACCAGTTTATTAACAATACAGGGACCAATAGTTACACCGACCAAGAGAATTAATAGAGGTCCTATAGCTGCCAATATAAGATTAGTCAGCCATGGGGAATATGAGAACCATCACTCAAACCAATTTTGTTCTGCCAGTTGTCCCCACTCCTGTTCCTGTAACGGTTTCTTAAGGGCAGCCATGTTTTGCCTGATGACACCAGAATAGTTGGTATATAGATAGCAGGTTTTTCCTAAGGCCAAACAGAGACCTCCCTCTTCTAGAAAAAGAAGGTCCAAGCCTCGGCGGTTTTGTAAAACCATTTCGGCTAAGGAGCTTAAAGAATCTTTTAATTTAGATACAGAGTCATCAAGGCTAGCTAGGTCTAGGTTAATGAGTGTAGTGAGGTGTCTATAATTTTGGTTAACTAGATATACTTAATCCTATTGATCCAGCCATCCCAATTCCAAGTAACACATTTCCAAGCATAACAGAAGAATTCCTTCTTCAGCGAGTATGAACAATACTGAGAGTATAATCTCATTTTAATGGAAACATTTTGCAGTAAAGGTTCACCAGTCTTATGAATAAATCTACCAAAACTGATCTAATACTGTCAAATTCTGAACAGATTTATTTCTTTTCAAATCTGTTATTTGCAGGTTCTATAAACCAAGGCAAATAAAATTTACATCCCCTCGATCTTTCTATAACTTACGAAACACCCTCAAGTTGAGCTTTTCCTGTCTTCTTTCACATTCAGGCACAGCCAGACATTTTACTTGAAGACAAAACTACTTTCTTTGTCTCTCTTTCTTTTTCTTTTACTTATTACCAGTCAATTACCTTCCTCTTGCTTTTCAGACAACATTAAAACTTTCAGCAAAATCCTTGAAGTGATTTTCTTTCAGTAGTCTAAAATACATTGAATCATTTCATGTGTTTTCACCACCTTAAAATGCTACACTTTAAAAACTGTAAATTTTTTTTAACAGGCTCAAAAACAGTATGGCTTGGCTTCACTTGGTAAAGTCAACATGAGTTTAAAAACCTGTATATATATATATATATATATATATATATATATATATGCACACACACATTTTAATCAGAAAGAAACATACTTTTTAAAGACATGCCAATTGAAAAGGCACCAAAGTAAAAAAATGAAAGCAAATACTAAAAACTACTTTACAATAAAAAAATTAAATAACTGGCAGGATAAATGAAAGAAAAATGAGGAATGTGCATGGAAAAAAGTAGCTTAACATAATATAAAGCATTCCAGTTGATAAAATAGAAAACTTACTAAATTTTATGGATTGTTTTCCAAGGAAGCTACATTTCACTGTAAATTCTGAAATGCTTCAAAAATATTTCATGCAAATTTTAGATAGAAATATAAAAATTTTAAATGTTCCATGCAAGGCTTAGCAAAAAATGCTGGTACAATTTTAGGATTTGGAAAATTCTGAATTTTAGCATATACTGTAAATATCACAACTGATTGTACTGAAAAGTCATGATGAATCTACAATCAGAAAAACTCATTAATTTCATACATATTTCAGCTGATTAAAAATATGAGGTTTGCATGTTCTAAATAATACAAGAAAATATTTTTTAAAGGCCACAGTTTAACTGTAATATGAATACCTTTAGCTGCCATTAAAAAAATAAAATAAAATTTAAAAAGAAAGGAAAAATAACCCCATTTCTTTGGAAGCTGGACTGCATTCAAGGGTAATCATAAACCATCAGTGGGGGCCCCATTCAGTAGAATACAAAGGTCTAGGGTTATGACACCATGAACAGTGGTGTTGGTTGCCAGTTTCTCCCCAGTATTATAGTCTGTTATTACCCAAGTCGCATAAGCAGGGCTGTGAACAGGGGCTCGCAGGGCTCCCAAAGGGAAGCCACAAACAAGCAGCAACATTAGGAGCATTTAGTTATCTTAAGCTTTAGAGGATCCTTAGAGGGCTGCACAGTCCACTTATCTGGAGGGTGGTCGTCATCAGACATCGGGACCGGCTTGATGTGCGTGTAGTGAATCCAGACAGGCTTTCTGGTGACCTTGACTGCAGTTGGGGTGCTGAGGACCATGGTATAGGGTCCCTCCCAGCAAGGCTTGAGGGATTCCTGGTGGTGCCGTTTGATGAGGACTAACATTTTGGGGTCAGCAGCAGGTCGGTCGTCCCTTGAAGAGGCCTCAGGTGCTGGGTGCTGTTGTCTGAATAAGTGGTGAATTGAAGTCAGGATGGGCTGAAGTGCCTGGAGGGACTTAATAAGGTTCTGGTTAGCAAGATCAGCAAGCTTTTCCTCAGATATCTTAGGGACAAGGGGTGGAAGTCTCCCATATGGTGCCTCAAAAGGGGAAATTCCAGCAACATAGGGAGTACAGAGTGCACACAAGAGGGCAAAAGGAAGGAGACTCACCCAGTTTCTAAGGCCATTTTAGTTAACACCGTTTTTAAAGTCCTATTCATCCAGAGCTTTGAGGTCGGTAAGCACAATGAAGTTTCCAACCAACCTGCAACCCTGGGTTAACTTTTGAGTTATTTGGGCTGTGAAAGCCAGGCCATTGTCGGCCCCCATAGATAAGGGGAGGCCAAATCGAGGAGTGATCTCAGATAGAAGCTTTTTACTACTACCAAAGCTGACTCAGACCTAGTGGGGAAACCCTCTACCCATCCAGTAAAGGTGTTCACCATGACCAACAGGTATTTGTGACCTTGCAGTCTGAGTTTTCCCATGTCTGTGAAATCCATTTCCTAAAGTCTTCCCAGCTTAGCTCCTCAATGGTGGGTGCTCTCAATTTGCAGCTGATGTTTTGGATTTACAAGTTGACATTGTGGGCATCTGAGGCTTGCAGACTGGGCAAGCTTGGACAACTGGGGAATGAAGAAGCGGTCTTGAAAGAGGGTCGCCAGTTTCGAACCCCCAAAATGTGTAGACTTATGGGCTTGTTGGATAAGCTTCCGACTGAGTGCCTTGGGCAATAGGACCCACTTATCAGGCAGTTGATACCAGCCTCCAGGAATGTTGGGTTTTGCATGAAGCTGGGCTGCCAGGTGTAGGTCTTCTGAGTAGATACTGGCTCTGACAAAGTCGGAGGAATCAGCAATAATGTTGGTGCCGTGTCAGTCCCCACTGATTTTGTAGCTGCTTTCTGGGCAGTAGCATCTGCTAGATTGTTCCCTCATGTAACAGGATCATCTCCCGTCTGGTGGGCCTTACAATGAATGATGGCAACCTTTTCTGGCATCCAGATGGCCGCTAGTAGGTCCAATACTTGGGGGGAATTTTTGATCTTTTGTCCCCCTAAAGTCAATAGGCCTCATTCTTCATAAATAGCCCCATGAACGTGAGCCATTGCAAATGTGTATCTGCTATCAGTATAAATATTAACCTGTTTTCCTTCTGCCAATTTAAGAGCCTCAGTGAGCTCAGCCTTCTGTGCAGATGTTACAACAGTACCAAAAGACAAAACAAAATAAATAAATAAATATAAAACATAGCACAAACACAGATCAGTCTTGCAGCCTAGGTCCAAGGATTCAGACTCTTGATCAGCCTCAAGCTGAGGACAACCACCATTGAATTCTACCACAAAAATCTACATAAAAACCTGATGAAGTTTTATTGATTTTGTTTTATAGGCAGTGTGTCATACAATTAGAAGTACGCAAATGTTTTCATTTGTTTTTGAAGCTGTTATTTTCTGAGTGAAACAACACTCCATTCTCATCTTGTGTGAGCATTTTTACAAGAATTAATATCTTGATTCATTTTTATTGGCTACATTGCTGCATTTTCTTTTAGCATTTGGCAGTGATGATGATAAGTCTGAAATCAACTTACTTCCTTTATTTTTTTTCAAATAACAACTTCTTTTTCTCCCTGGAAACTTTTAGAATTTTCTGAATTTTTTTGCTTATTTTCATATTCTTTCCTTTACTTTGATCAATTTTGGAAGAGTTTTGTGATACTCATTGTCTTCAAAAAGTTTAAAATATCCAAAAATTAATAAACATATAGAAAGAGTCTTACCATCAATAATCATAGAAATGTAATTAATTCAGAATGAGATATTATTAAAAGCTGTCAGAATGATAAAATCTTGGTAATGCCAAGTGTTGACAAGGATGAAGAAATGAGGAACTCTTCATTCTTTAGATGCAAATTCAGGCTGCTTGGTCATTCTGGAGAGCAATATGGGATGGAGTAGGTAAAGTCACTGCATACATCTGTACTCATGGTCCAGCAATTCTTCCTTTGGGAATGCATCTGCTCCACACATACTTCTCTTCTCTCTCTCTCTCTCTCTCTCTCTCTCTCAGCTTCTTGGTGGTCTGGCTGAATCTTAGCTTCAGCTAATCTTTTATCCTCTCTACCGTCACTGTCACCCATGTGAAACATTTTGAAACTCACCATATGAGGGCAAACAGAACAGTGAGAAACTGTGAGGTATGAAATTGCAATGCAACTTGCAGTTATAAGTAATTGCAGAAGACTGACTTCCCAAAGCCAGAAAAGGAAAAGGAAATATGATTTTTTGGGATTTTCCTTTTCTTTTCTTTTTTTTTAAATTTTTTTAGACAGGATCTTGCTATGGAGTTCGGCTGGCTTTGAACCCTCTATGTAGTTTAGGTTGGCCTTCCAAGTGCTGGGATTCTAGGCATGTGCCACCATGCCCAGCCATAATAAATTCTCTTAACATTGTACTTAATGTATGATGCTCCTTTATGTCTCATTTTAATAATTAATTAATTAATTAATTTGTTTTTTGAGATAAGGAGGACCTAACGATGTAGTTCAGGCTGCCCTTGAACTCATTATGCAGCCAGACTAGTGTTCAGCTCACAGTGATCCTCTGGGCTCAGCCTCCTTGGTGCTGGGATTACGGGGATGTACCACTCTGCCTGGCTCCAGTTCTTCATTTTAATCCTGGTGAGGAGGATACAGACAGCCATGGAGCAGCCTGCCAAATCTATGATGAGGTCTAAGGGTAAGTTTTTTCTGCTCAGATGTCTTTCCAGTGTCCAACTGCTAAGTGAGAGGGGGCACTTTGTTTTTCATGTTACTCTTTT
This sequence comes from Hydrochoerus hydrochaeris, assembly GCA_004027455.1. Classification (NCBI taxonomy): domain Eukaryota; kingdom Metazoa; phylum Chordata; class Mammalia; order Rodentia; family Hydrochaeridae; genus Hydrochoerus; species Hydrochoerus hydrochaeris. The sequence continues at coordinate 40,328 of PVLA01009525.1, read as the reverse complement.
TCTGTCATTTCAGTTATTAAAAAATAAATAACACAGTCTTGGGAAACAAATATAAATTTTAAAAAATAAAAATTATATGTCTAGGGAAACAAAAACAGTGAAAACAAATTCTTCCTGGGATATTTCCCCAGAAACTCTGCTGAACATAAATACAATTTCCTAAATTCACAAGAACCCATTGCTATGAATCTTAGCTGATTGATAAATTTACTTTTGGCTGAAAATTTGAATTATTATTTTTGTTTATTGATATGCTTAAAACATTTTTTGGATTTTGAATTCTTAGACTATAATTATAGGGTAATTTGCTCTTTGCTGCTTCAATACAGATAAGGTTACTTATTCAAGGGTACTTGGAAATTTGTTTGCAGCCAGCCAAATTTAAAATGTAACAACTGAGAACAAAGAAACAAAAGAAGAAAGACACTGATGCTTTAAAACAAAGGGACAGCTGGCAGATTTGCTTTGGAAACATTATACCAAGTAGAATAAAGAAGAATATATTCACAAAAGCTGTAAGTGTAGAGATATATTTTTGATACGAGAGGATTTTGTATGATCATGTTCTTGTCCCATTGAAAAGCAAAAGAGGAGAAATAGCGCCAAAACTCAAAAGATTTAAGTATGTTGAGAAAAAGATTTGTAGAAGATACAGTTTATAAACAGAAATATGTATGCTTAGTTTTGCTTCTGTTAAACTGGTTAAGCCCAGAAAGTTCTTCCTCAAATTTCCTTGTTGATCGAAGATTAGAAGGCTATGGCTCTGATTTTCATCAGTCAACTCTCCTCTCTGGTTTAATTAGTGCTTTCAGACAAAGGCTATATCTCACTAAACACGAACTTTTCTACATGACTGACAAAGACACTTAGACTGATCAATAGCAAGAAATAATACAAATCTGGGTCTGTGGACATTTCTGGCCTGATTTATGACTATCATTGTTGCTAACTTTATAGTATGTTAAATATGTTTATGTTTCTGAAATATAAAATCTTCAAAGTTACAATACTAGAAAACATCTCATCATATTGGTGACTTCTTGGCTAAAATTATTTGTGATGATAAACCTTTGGGCTCACATATATGTTCAAGTAGGTCTATTATGCTGATAGAATTTGGTGAATTAAACCCTCTGGGCTTGTTGGTCTGACAGAATCTTGACTCTGAATAATCTTTCATTCTCTGTGCCACCACTGTTATACACAGAGGCAGGAACTGTGACATTAGAAAAGCTTAACGTTTTAAGTTACTACTTTTGAGGTAAATTGTTGCAAAGAGTAACATACACAAAGATCAGTTTTTGGTTATATATAATGGGAAAGCTCTTAAATATGTGTTTTGTTCAATATGTTTTCTGGAGCACTATTTATGGTACAAATGGATGGAACTGAAATACGAAATTTTGTTCATCATAAAGAATAAAATAAACATAGTAGTAGCAAACAATGTAATGTCATGAAAAGCTTGATAGAATGAACTAGATTGGATAAACAGATTTTCGAGAACAGTAAGCTGTGAAAAAAATTACATTATTCATCTTTGTTCATAATATAGTACTTAATGAGATGTAAAAAAACAGAGAAAACTAACATTTATTTACATTTAAAAATCAGTACATTATTCATGTTATTAGTAATAATGAATAAAAATATGACTGGGAAAGGAAACAAAAAGAAAATATATTACACTAAAATCAATAACATTTATCTGTTCAAAGACTTTAAAAATACATTTCTATAAGTTGAAGAATATGTAAATTTTATCCAATTAAAGTTCAAAAGTATACTTATAGCATAAGAAAAATATAGTATATGAAAATACATGTCAGTACTAAGATTTTATTTATAAACATAAGTATAAAACATTCTAAACAACGGTGAGAAAATTCAATCTATTTAGGTACTATAATAATGAACCGTAGTAAAGGATGTTTTATCTCAGAAATGAAGGCAAATCAACACTAGCAAGTGCACTGTTAGAACTTATTGTATAACTAGATTCTAGAAAATATGTAACAATCAAATACAATGCATTTTATGAAAATAAACTTTACTATCCATTTATCTTTTAAAAATCAACCTTTTCAATTATACGTATTTATGTACTTGTGTGTACTTCATCTGATAGTGGGTACTGTCAAGAAAGCTATAAGAAAAAAGTGAATTTTGATACAGAATGCATCATGTGCATATATATTAGAATTTTTACATTAAATTTTATATTTTGCAACTGTTTCTATTAGTGTTGGGTATGTGACCAGGGCATTCAGTATTATAGTCTTTGGTGACAGATTCTAATTAATACAAGAAAACTAAGGTAAAGAAATGAATGCATTTAGGGCTCATGACATGGCTTAGTGGCACAGTGCCTGCACGGCAAAGGTAAGATCTCAAATTTGATTCCCAGTACCCACCCCCAAAAAGAAAAAATGCATTTAAAGCTTTGAAAGGAAAAGGAAAATAATTTATTTAAAAAATCAAGAGAATAAAAATCAAAAAGGTTAGTAGGAATAAGATGGAAAAAAATATAAAAAATAATTTTTCTAATGCCAGCAACAACTAGTTTAAAATAATATCAGAGCAAATGGTGATTCCACTATGCCAAGGAAAATAAATCAATAACCACATAAAATTATAGCTACTGAGCAATAAAACTATTAAGATATGTAAAATCTATGAATGTAATTTATAAAACTTTACTGAAGGACATAATAGATTCAAAGGAAAAAATTTCATATCATATTTTTATCAAGATGTAACATAATAATTTCTCTAATCTATGTAGTCTGTACCTTCTTCTGAAAAATCTCAATGAGAAAACATTTTTTAATGGAATATTATAATCCACATTGAAATAAAAAAGAAAATGCCTAAATAAAATGCATAAAGGCAGCCAGAAATTTTTAAAGAAACAATTACAATCAGGAGTCTTCTCTTAGGTGAGAAGAGTTATAAATTGTACTATTAGCTACAGGAATAAAAATAGTTCACTTCTAGTGCAGAAATAAGCAAATAAACTAAAAGTGCAAGATAGAAAGTGTAGAAATGGACCAATATATAAATAGATTTTTAGTATATAATAAGCAGAATTTCAAACTGGTAGAAAAAGTTAATCAAGTCAATAATTTATTTCACAAAGTTAATTATCTACCCAGTTTTTTAAAAAATGCAATTTTCAGATCTCATATCACTCATTAAAATGAATTCTAGATAATTTAAATAAGTAATCATAAAATAACCAAAATTATAAGAATCATCTGAAAAAATATAACTTTTAGTACATAATAATGTTTTATGTGGTAAAAGCTTTCTCATAAGAGATACAAATCCATTACAGTGTAAAGAAAAATTATTTGCTCTATTTTTAGATTCAGTTTTTGCATTTTCCAATAGAGGCCATGAACACAACTTAGCAGACTTAAGAGCTAGACTTTCTGAGTTCAAATTCTGGTTTTGTCATTTAGTTTTGTGGACTTGAGTAAGCTATGTAATTGTGCTATGCCTTAGATTTTTATCTGTAAAATGGATATAATAATTTCCTCACTGGACATTTGCAAGCAGTAATTGAGAGTTATATAAAGGGCCTGACACATGACATCTCATGGTTTTACAAATATAGAGTATATTTAAATATTACAACAAAAAATAAACTAGTATGATACATGCTACAGGCTAGGATGATATATTTCTCCCAGGCATCAGAGCAATTCTGTAGCACTCATATCCTACATTATCTTTGCTCATACCCTTCTATACAGTCAGTGTCTCCCCACAATGGTTAAGCTCAAAAACTGCTGAGTTGCTTTGTGTTGCACTGTTTCCTCACTCCTTGGAACAGTGCTTGTCATGTGCTCTGAACTCAATACTTTTTGAATCATAATTTTGTTTTCTGCCGGTGTTTGCCTTGTGTACTAATTAATATATTTCTTAATATATTAAACACTGAATGGTAACTACTATCTACTTCCCAAGCAAACACTTCAAAATGATGATTTGCATTCTACAATTTATTCACATTGTGTCTTGCTAAAAACATTTGACCAAATTCAATAACTATCAAAAACATGCATCATTAGCTGTCTTGCAACAGCAAAGAAATGAATGTGTTCAACAGATGTAGATTTGTTCTTTCTCTCTCTCCCAATGGGAATTCATAAAGTGAATTTTTGTATTAGTGTCCAGGACCCCAGAGCAGCATCTCTGTTTGCCAAACTCAAGAAGACATCGTTAAAGAGAAGATGTTTGCTATTAATTTTCCAATATAAAACATACAGAGTGACAAGAGGAAATTTGAAAATAAGAGTTGGCATTACTTGTTTAAGTTAGTGCCAAGTTTTACTTTTATTTTCTCTTGGAAAAATCCTGTTTTCAATGTGGCTTTGTATAGGGAACAATGATGAATGGGTGTGTGTTAAGCAAAAGGCTTCAACAGTTAAAATTCCTCTTGAAAATTTAGTACAATTTAACTTTACTCACGCATATAGGTTGAATTTTTGGCAACATCATTCATAGTTTGTGTGTCAAGAGGTCTTTGGGATCACTGATTTCAAAATCTTGGAATTTGAAAGATAAAATTGAAGAGAGTTTAATGTGGACACATACCATTTGCTGCTTTTTAGCACATTATTTTGCTCAATAATTTGTAAGAATTCTTCATATTTTGGGTTAATTCTTTATTTTTCATGTTGTAAATACTTTTAATGAGTTTGTTTTCTGTCTTAAAGCTTACATATGGCAATTGCTTATTTTCCATCCAGAGCATTTTAATTTTTATGTGGTCACACCACATAACTTTTAATGTTGTTGTTTTGGTTTCTGGCTTGAATTTCATGTTGAGAAATGATTCCAAATCCCAAATAATTAGCATTATGAACTGTGTTTCCTTCTACTGATATTATGTTTTATTATTAAATATTTCATAAACCTAAAATTTACATTAGGTTATGGTGAGAGGTAGTAGTCAATTTTGTCTCAAAGTGATTTTTCCTTTCAATAATGTTTATTAAACAGTATGTTACTAAAATGAAATTAAACCTTTATTGATTTACTAAATTGACATGTATACTTGATTTTTTAATGAACACATTAGTCCATTTATTTCATCTTTGTTAAAAATACTATTTTAGTGTCTAATAGGAAAATTCCTGCCTGCTTCATTGCTATTTATTTTCAGAATTTGTCTGGATGTTTTTACATGTTTATTCTTCCAGATGAGTTTTTAATTAGCTTTAAAAAGCAATAATATGACTATACTTTCCTTGTTAAAATTGAATTAGAATAAAACAAAACAATTTCCTCTTACCGTTTCCCTTATTTCTACTGTTCTTCAGAAAAATTATGATGGTTAACACCTTTAAGTGTATATTTCTAAAACATTTTCATTCGTTTAAACATATAGGCCTATATATACATTTAACTCAAATTGAATCCTTATTTTTTGACTGTTTTGTTTTCTATTTTTTAGAGATGGATGTCAACATACAGTAACTTTCCTTATTTTTTAAAGATATTTTATCAAGATTCATATGAATATGCATATATCCATCAACTTATTACTGAAAGTAAGGTCTGGTTTAAACTGAGCCAAGGTGTTGATCAAAGAAGTCAATGTATTCAAAAGGTTGACTCAACAGGAAGAAAGATGGAATGACCATTATTTTATTTACCACCTTCATCAGTGCCCTGTTCCCACATTGCACACATGTCAGTCACAGTTTTGGCAAAGCCACAACTAACCCTAACCAAAATTAATTTTAGAAAATCACTGAAGAATTTTAGAACTCGTGGAAGGCAGAATAATGAAACAGCAAAAGACTCTGAAATTGTCAAAGAAAACATTTGTAAAAAAAAATACCTAGAGTCTTACCTACATTATGATTCATTGCAGTGGGTGATTTATGTTCTCCAAGCTTATAGAATATGTGGTGACTAGCTATCCAGGATAGCCAGGAAACCTTCCAAAGTGCATTGCCACATGGTGACTAAGTACTCTGCATTGAAAGACAAGCCTTGGGAGATTTTTAAAAGGAAAAAAGTGAACACAGAGAACGAAAGCAATTATTGAAAACCAACCCTTATCAGATATGCCTCTATTGATAGCACCCTTCCAAGTCACTAGCTGCACTGCTAAAGCTGAGAAGCCATTGACCACTGGTAAAAGGTTGACCCAGCCTGCTTCTAAGGACATGTGTTGCTAATCTTTAGGAGAGGATACAGTTCAAAAGGTGGCATGTGTTTCTCATTTGGCTTGATGAATTGATGAAACAGAGGATATTAAAGCACAATTATTAGAATTAATGAGTCATCCTTGTACTCAATCTAGATTGAGTCTATTGATGTTGACAATGAGACAACAATGCTTGTTTTTGTGTGATGTATTTTCAGGTACAAGAGGGTATGTTATATATCCTTTTGTTGACAACCAACACCACAGCTGCAGAGCCACTCAAACCTTTGAGAAATTACATGTCAGAAAATGTTAATTGGTCATTTTGTGTCAGTCTATGCACAGAGGAAGTCCTTCCATGACTAGATGGTTTTCTGGTTTCATTACTCTGACTAAAGAGGTCACTTCTGAACTTGAGTCTGTGCTGTTTTATCCATAGAGAAATGCTGGCTAGCCAAAATGTCACCTGAATTTAACAGTTTTGTAAATTGTGAATAAAATTATCAACCACATTAAAGTATAACCCCTTAGTTTGCATCTTTTTGGACGTCTCTGTAAGGAGATGAATGAAAAGCACACGTATTCTTATATATGGAAGTGGGATTGCTTTCTAAAGATGCATCACTAGCCACAGCTATCAATTCTGAGAGCCACTCCAGTTTCTTTTAGAAAAACAGTCACCTCTGGCAGCACATTTCAGTGACACAAAATAGATCATAAAACTGGCTTATCTGTGTGACATATTGAACCTGCTCAGTGCACTCAGGTTATCATTTTAGAGCAGAATGACAACTGTGTTCAACGTAACAGATAAAGTGACTGTATTCAAAAGCAAACTTTCATTATAGGTGATGAGCGAACACTGGAATTTTTTATGTTTCAAAAATTAGAAGAAATTTTGAAATACATTGAGCCAGGGTCTTTATATTTCTTGGAAAAAATACCCAACACCCACAAGCTTAAAAAAGTTTATTTTAACTCACAATTTGAAGAGGGTTCAGCCTGTAATTGGCTGGTTCCAATGCAGGGAATCACTGGAGAGGAGCAGAGATGAAATAGTTTATGCATGGCAGGCAAGAAGCACGGAGACTTCCTTCTTTTTTTCTTTTTATTCTATGCAGGCTATAGACCTATTAGCTGGTGCCTCCCTCACTCAGAGTGGGTCTTTCTTTTTCAATAAATCCATCATTTACACCCAGAACTGCACTAAACCAATCATGGGCTAATCCAGTATTATACACTCATAACCCATTATCATACACCTATGGCACTCCCAAAAGCCTAATGCATGAACACATGAGGCTCTGGGGAACATCTAGAGATAAGCCTTAATAACCTTATTTCTCCCAATTCATGCAATGATCACCTAAGCTAGCTCTCAGCCGAATTTTGGAAAATGAAAAAAAGACCCCCAAACTGGGAAAGGAATGGATACATGAACCATTTGTGAATGTCAAGTGAAACAATTTTGTCTATGCCAGAAGAGTATCAACTGTTTAAGATTGTAAATGACAGTGAATTTTAAAGTAGGTGTGACACAACTTCAAGTTTCCATCACTTCTGGATTAAAGTCCTGAGACTGACAACAAAAGCATTGGAAAAACCTGCTTCCATTTACAGTATCTTTTCTTTGTGAAGCAGGGTTTTCTACAATGACAGCAACCAAAATGAGACAATGGAGTAGCTGAACATAAGTAATGTACAAGATGTCACTCTTGCCCATCACTCCCAGATGAGAACATTTAATTGCAGGAAAACAAGCTCAGGGGGTCCCACTGACTCTGCATGATGGTAAATTATATGACACTTTCATTGTATTTAACAATGTAATAATAATAAAGTGTACAATAAATGCAAAGCACTTGAATTATCCTACCCTACCAGTCCATAGAAATATTGTCTTCCATGAAACCAGAGGCTAGGGTCCAAAATGCTGTGACTACTGAGTCAGCACATTGATGAGTTCATACCTGTGTGAGCACCTGGGTTGTGGGACTGGATTTAGAATGTGGGACTGTTTCTTACCTCTTTCTGGCTCTTCCCCTGCTCTCTGCTTGCAGATACCATGACTTGAGCAGCTTTCTTCCATCTGCCACCTGCTAGGATGTTTCTGCCTTTGGAGTCAGCTGCCATGGACTGGAATCTCTGAACCTCTGAGCCAAAATAAACCTATAAATAGTGGGTGTCAGGTATTGGTCCCAGTGGCAGGAAAGCTGAACTGTAATGAGGCTACTGTCACAAATCCTTTGGGAGTTTATTGAGGGTGCCTCATACAAGTAATTGATAGATGGTTTCAGAGTGCTAATTGATAGATGTTTTCCTGCAGCAGGAGGGCTGGATATTAGACTTCCTATTCTGACTTCTTAGTCATCAAGTATTTTTCAGTTGCTATTCGTTTCAAAAACAAAGATCTTCAATGCTTTACCACAGATTAGGTGTGCATTATACAGTAGACACACAAAAGTAGGGGTTGCTGCCTACTGATTGTCATACTCCTGGCAACAAAATAGAACTTGTTTCCTGTATTAGTTACGCATTAACTACAAACTTTTGCGGTGCACAGAAACACCCCCACCATGCTAGTTTCAAACATTAAATGATATGTATTTGTCTGTATGACTTTTGTATATTTTTTAATGACGTGTTAGGCTCTTTAAAATGGAATCATCATTGCACTAATATCCTTTCCCCCCTGTACTTCCTTTAGATACTTAAAAGTGGAGTTGCTGAGGCTGAGGATATGGATATTTTTGTTGCCTAATAAAAAGTCTTTGAACACTTACACTCCCATGTAAAGTACATGAAAGTGTTTGTTTCTTTATTTATGCAGCAGTTTTTGAAAATTATTTGCTGATGTATAGTTTTTGTTTTGAATTCCTATGGAAAGAAATAATAGAATAGTTCCTTCAAAAGTTAATATATTGAGAAAAATTAGATGAAAGTATGTCTTGATGATTACAAAATCAATGAACAGTTGCAAAGAAAACAAGAAGTGAAAGTACTGGAAAAAATGGAGAGCTCTGACTGAACTAGATTTGATAACTTCCAACACCTGAGCTTTTGTGTCAGAATGATCTGATACATTCCCTTTATTGTTTCTACTTGGAATGGGATATTTTTTTCTCCCTTGCAAATGAAATACAAAAGAGAAAAATGGACTGGAACTGCCCTGCATTGGGCAATATATGATACTATTAACAAATTATTCTTATTTTAAGTTTATTTTTACTTTTTAAATATACTTTTACTCAATGCCTGAATATAGAAATGTCAATATTAATAGAGCATCATGTAATGTTTTGACATTATCTCTTGTGAAATATTTAAATCAGGTAAGTATACCTGTCTTTAAATATTTATCATTTCTTTATAATGAAAATATTTAAACTTTTAAAATCCATTTTTCTAGTTTTAAAAAATAGACAGCAAGTTGTTTTTGTTGAGCAATAGCACACCAGAACTCCTTTATCTTATCTAACTATAACTTAGTTATAGTTATCTAACTATAACTTAACTAACTATAACTTGGTCAACATTTCCACATTCTTACTCCCTACTCACTTCCCACAATATTGCTATTTAAACTAAAGTTAGAATTAAAAATTCAGTTTCTCAGTTGCACTATCGAGATATCAAGTGTTCAGTAGTAATGGGTGGAGAGTGGCTAACTTTCTGTCCAGCATTCCATCACCACCTAAGTGTGAGGAGGTCTTCAGTGACTCGCCCATTTCACACAGCTGGTTAGTGGCAGAACTATTACTTAAACCTGTATTTAGATGACAAAGGGAAATGCCCTTCATGTCCTATTCCATTAAGTCCCTATGGACAAGTGTGTTTTGAGAAGGTATTGCTATCTAATGCAACCTAGCCCATTGTTTAGTTTTTACATTCTGGCTCTGTAAATGTAGCATTAATGGTTTAATGTAGCACATTATCATGTGCCTCATTCAGACTGTGTAAATCCTTATCTACACTGGCTTTAATCTGAGCTTCTAATACTTTTGCCATCAATATTTGCATTTCATACTTTTTCTGAAAATGGTATAGGTGGTTAAATCTTTATCTAGTACTTTCTTGTTTTAATTTATCTCAAGATTCTTCAGGGGTTTCCTGTCCCTAGTGAGTATGCTAAATATCTGTGCTTGCCTCTTTATTTTCACAAACTAGCACTTCAGGAAGCTTTCCCCAAGGTATCTGAGCTCTCTTCTTGACAGAAACTGTGACATGAATAGGAAAATAGTATGATTCTGCCATGCATGTCTGAAAATGAATTTGACAAAACTTATTAATCCTGGTAGCCTTCTGGCCATTTTAAAACCCAAGTATTCTGTTCATTGGCAGTAAAGCTTATTTCTTCTTGATTTACCTTTTAATAAATAGCCCACTGAATATTTTAAGTGCTTTCTGGTTATCAAATTTAAAATTAATTGCACTACATTTCTCGGGGCAAATTAATGAAGCTACCTATTTCAGCAGAATTCAGTGTTAATGGACATTTTGTGATACTGTTAGTAATAATACTGAACATAAATGAAAGAGATTTGGTTTTAAGCATGATTACATTCAGAGGCATGTTCACTAATGGGTAATATTAAGTTTTAATCTTTGAATCTTTAAAATTTATATTTGTATTATAAATGATACATTCTACTTTTTAAATAAATAAGAAGTGAGGACACATATGTTGTGTGAAAAGTGCTTTCCTGAATAATTTTATTATGTAAATTATATATATATAGCCTACCAATTTTTGCTGTATATAATTTTTAAACTTTTATAGATGATATAAAAATTTCTATGATGACAAAGTTCATTAGGCATTGATATTCAAGAGTAGGAAGTAGTGTTAATACTAGGTTTTACCATGCTCTGTTATTTCCGTATCATCAGTAAGTTGCTTCATTGGAAATGGTGTTTCTGTAACAGAGAGCTCAATTAAGGTTCATTAACAGAAAGGACTTGACACTCATGAATAATACCTAACTGCTATGTTAAATGTACCCAAGTTCTTGAACTAAGCATCTATCTCCAGGTGTGATCTTGCTGGAATAATTGAGGTAATAAAATGTATTTTTTTTCTATCTGCTTCGTTAGCAGAAATAGTCCCATAAGTGAACCTCAGCTGTATTTAAGATGATTTTGTCATTTTTAAAATTTTCTCAGTACATGTTTGCAAAACATGAAGTTTACATTCTTCTTAGTAGACATATGTAAATAGCTACCTTCTTTTTTATTCTCTTTCCTCTCAACACCTATATTTATCTCATATTATATTACTATACTGAAATTATTATAAGAACATATCCAGAATTATTATTCTGATCTATGTGTATATATATGAAAGTTTTTCATTATTTACTTTACTTGAATCGCAGTACTTTTTCTTCTTGTACTCTACCTTTCCATATTAAAGAGAGACCTTAATCAGAGCCAGACAGAACAAAATGCAGCTGAACACATACTTCTTTGGTTATACAACTATGGAAACAAAATAGGACCCATTTTTGGCAGTTGAACTTGTCCGGGACATTTTTCTTGTCATGAGCATCTTGATGACTTTACTTATATTAAAAGCATGTTTTGGAGATTTCACTTGAGGAATTTTTTTTTCATTTGCCCTAGATCAAAGTGGATTCCTGAGTTGCCACTGAAAGTATTAAACCAAATGCATGTGTGGATTTGGAGTGAGGATTCTGGAAGGAACACAGATTGGAAATCATCAGAAGGTTTGGGTCCCACAGCTGTCAACTATGGGCAAATCTCTGTTATAAAAGGTGGAAAGCAATCTGTCTTGTTTGCTACTGTTTTCTTTTAACTTGGAACAGTGTCTAATAAAAACTAATAATCCAAAAACCAATAACAGAAACACAATCCAAACTATATAATATTGTTTACAGTGTGTCTCCCAGAAGTAAGTTCTGTGCTTGTGAGGCTCTTCTGTTCCAATCTAGATTTTACTGAGGATTGTGAGTGTTCAACATATAGTTACTGAAAGAAGAATGAATTAATGAATTACAAGAGTATTATGGACATTATTTCTCCCAAGGCAAATCATAATGTACCCTGTAACTGTCCTCCTGAGGCTGGAGATTAGGGTATGGCAAACCAGTTGTGCAAACAGGCATGACTTGTCAATCATGGTTAGGACACACATGCAGAAGACTTTTGAGCCCTGCACCTGATATCAATAGGGAAATGTTATCTTTAATTCTTCTGGTAGAAGATCAAGCAAATTTTTGATAGGACAGCCTAGATGTGACATCAGAGTGAGTTTATAAATAACAGTGGTCATTAAACTCATGGCCACTGTGTGCCGTTTCACCAGCCCAGCCTGCAGGGCATGCTTCTCCTACCTCAACTGATGCCTGCTCATACAGTATTTTCTTTTCAGAGCACTTCTTCTTTCTCCTTACTTTTACCATCAATAAGTGTTCACTTGTCTTTTCCAATTGTTTTAACATGACAAGAAGAGTCTGGAAGAGACCCCTGGGAATCCTGGTGTCCAGTGGCATCATTGTTTGCCATAATCATGGTAATCATACTTAATAGGTAGTAAAATAAGCTTTTAAACTCTCTTTATTTACAATGAAAGTTAATAAAAGCTATCCCATGAAGTTTTAAGAAGAATAGATGCTTGAAATAGATGCAAAAATGCTTATAAAGTTACAGTCATGATACTGTCATTAGTGGTTATTATGCCATCCATCAGGATCTATCTTTTTTTTCATCCTCTTGAATTTCCTACCATTTGGGATAGTAGTAAAAGATGTTTTGCTAAAGAAAGATTATAACTAAAGATGACAGCATGGGGAAACCATGCTTAGAGGGATAAAAATGCAAATACAATGCTGATAAATTTATTTTGTTGCAGTCAAAGGAAAATATTTACTCATTAAGTAAATCTACTTCAAAGCTTCCAGCTCCAACACTGAAATGTCTACACCACAACCAAATAGTCTAATATTAGAATGTATGAAAAACACTTTGAAGAGTCTAAGTGCCAATATTACTACTAGTATTCCCAGCATGAATCTTCAACTAATAAATACTAAGAAACAAACAAAACAACAACAGCCCATTCCAGAGTATATAATACTGTTTATAGCCTGTACCCCAGAAGTTAAATTTGCTAACTGTGACCCCATTCTGTTACAATCTAGATTGTATGTGGGATTTGAACTTCACCTCTCTAGTGAAATCTTTTCTCAGTCCTTCCTGCTAGAGGTTACTGCCACTTCCCACTTGAGTGCAGCATTTGGTGACCCTCTCCTATGACTTTTTTTTTTTTTTTTTTTTTTTAGAATGAGCAAGGTCTTTTGATTTGGTTAGCATAGCTTCCCTGAGCTATTTGAAGTACTAGAACTTTATCTTGTTGCCTGTATACATCAAAGGCAGAAGTCATTCTCATGTACTCAGGTTGTCTTTCTCAAGCCTTAAATGTTGCCAAATAAACACGTCAGTCTGTTTTTGAGAACTCAAAAGCAGAGAAGGAAGGCTTGAAGAAGAGCTCCCATTACTGCCACATATCAAAATGTCTTCAGGAAGGATATTTAATCTCCAGTTGGCTAGTATTGCTACCATCTTCATTGAACCTCGCCGCTTTACATTTTCTTGGTCTGTGACATTTGCAGCTGTCATTCTGGGCTGATCTCCTTTAAGGGTTTGTGCTCAGATGGCTTCAGGAAGCGGCCTGCAATGACATGAACTACCTAAATGACAACGCTGAGTGTAATCAGAAAGTCCTTATTTGTATTCAGTTTTTTTTTCTGGACTCTCTTCATCCCAATATGTTGCCTTTTCTGTTGGCTTTTAACCTAATGATTGTCTTTATATTCTAGTCTACTTGTCCTCAAATTTAATTGGGATAAAGGTCAAAGTCAATTAATTTGAGACCAGAGATTTTATCAGAATGAGAATTAATAGTCTACAGATATATAACATATCATAACATAAATATTGTTATTAGTAAATATAGTTTGGTGTATTAAACTTCTTAAGATATTTTTATGGCAAATAGAAGAACAAAATTGAAGTTGTTAAATGTTTAGATATCACTAAAAATAAGCTTAGAAATATCTAACAACAAAAACCTTTTAAGTCAGACTTTAAAAATTCATAACCAAATTGAAATCTTTAACTTCACTCTGGGTAAAACATTCTTAGTTGCTCCCTTAAGATAGTATAAAAACCTCAGTCACCTTGATACAAAGGTTTCCGTGTCATTTCTATGTCCCTTCATCTTTTCTGAATGTTTAATAAATAAAAAAATGTATTCAATGTTACTAGAATTAAAATTATTGTCTGAGGAGGGGGGAGGATTCTAGTCTCATGCATTAAAAAATTGCATTAAAAAATTGAAAAATTTGTATAAAAATCATTTTTTCTCTCCCATAGCTAACAGAAATCTATTTTATAGTTTAAGTGTTTCTATTATTTAAAAGTGTATTCTTTATACTTACACAATTGTTTTTATATGCTAATAAGTTCAACAAAATATTTGGTGAGATTAGTAGAAAAATCCAAATTAATATGTTTGTCCATGATAAACAAATATTTTTTTGAATTTACCATTTCAAAAATTAGCTAATCCATAAAATGATGTTTGACTTCTACCAGATATAGAAGAAATAGACAGACTTTCTTCACTACCAAGTTAGAAGCACATGCTGTTTTTAGGCACAGAAAAGATAAATAAGGTTATATGTCAATGACACGGTTAATGTGTTTATGAAAATGAAAATATGCAAGCAAATGTTCTTAAATGGAAAAAATGCATATAAGCAGCGGAAGAATTTTGAAAAAAAACATGCTTGTGAGCAAAAAAGAATAAAAAAGAAACTCTCTGATAACTCTTTTTAGCAGAAGATTCATCAGTGGGGAGATTACAAGTAATTCAGGCTTGCAGTGCACTTAAAAGCTTGAGGAACTTTTGTAAAAAGTCAGACAAATCACAAAGTAAAAGAGACACAGTAAGGGGATGAGGAGCAAATACAGACAACAAAATAGGTTCTGCATAAAACCTTTGAAACAGTGGGCATGTTCATATACAAGTGTCTTGACTAGAGATTCATTCCATTCTGTCTCTGTCTCTGTCTGTCTCTGTCTCTTTCTCCTTTCTACACACAGATCTTGTATTTTTCTAGCAACTTCCATCATGCTCTATTCGATATCCCTGCTTTGTTCTTCTTAGTAACTTCATAACAGTCATCACCATCTAGCTTAAATTTATTTATGGATTGTTTAACTTTCCCTACTATAAAATATTATCTCTATAAGGTCAAATTTTACCACTGTGGTTTTTGCACTTACAACAGTGCCTGACCCATTGAGGATCCTCAGTAAACAGTTGTTGAAAGAATATTCCTTTAGTACTGATATATACTTCACTTGTTTGGTCCTATTTTTAAGCAATTCTGCACAGTAATTGATTTTATCATTGAACTATGGACAGATTATAAAGTATGTATTTAAATACAGTGTTTAGTTTTGATACACAAATGCATACCCACACATTGTCCATGTAATAGAAATGTGGACTCATCACAGTCTCTCTGGGCAACTACATCTGATGACCAGTCGCTACACTGACCACTATAGGATTTAATTCTCATCTACTTGAAGGTATGACTGGACATTTGATGTACTAGTTAATTTTTTTGTGTGAAATGCAATTAGATCTTTGAAATTTGAGAGAACATTTTAAATTAAAATTTTAAACTAGGAGGATCAGAATCAAGTGTATCAAACATATGAAACTAATCATCAAAGAAGATTACCAGCTTAGTACTAAATGATCAGTGATTAAAGTGTGTGTGTGTGTGTGTGTGTGTGTGTGTGTGTGTGTGTATGAGAGAGAGAGAGAGACAGAGAGACAGAGACACACACACAGAGAGAAAGAGAGAGAGAGAGAGAAAGAGGACAGAGACAGAGACAGAGAATCAATTAGGAGATACGAACACAAACTGGGAATATGAACCCCAGATACTATCTTAAAAGAAGGTATTTCTGGCAGGAATCAAAAATTTTTAAAAAATTCATGCAGGGAACCAGAATCCAAACAAATAGTTTTTGAGGCTCAGGCATGCTACCCTCTCAGCATGTCCTGTCCTCCACCAGATCCAGAAGCACTTTGACAGTTTCAAAGAACCAGTTTACAGACCAGGAAAAAATCTATAACCTTATTTTTTAATATAACCTTGTTTCATGAATTTTTTCGGTGCCATGGTTGCCATTGTTTGACTTTCAGCTTTGCTGCCTTTTGTTGGTGCACTCATCACACACAGCAGATCACTTAAGTTTTTACTTCAAATTGAGTTGGATTCCGAACTGGAGCCCTATTTCCATCTACTGCTGGAGAAAATGAAAAGAAGTTACATTCTACATGTATTGTTCACCCATGTTCATTTTCACCTTAAGCATTCTCATTTCTTCCTGCATTCACAGTGTAAAACCGTCCAAGTTTTACCTCCACCTTAGACACTTAACATTTGCATATACTCAAGTATCATACATATCTTCTACAAAGTATATAATAGATGAAGTTCTAAGGCATTCATGCATCACAAAGCAATCACCTTCGTTAAACTTCTATGTGGAAGATCACCTGCGCAACTCTCCTTGAGCAAAGAACAAACATGTCCATTTTGGCTAAACCAGGCTCTATCTCCATGTACTGATGTGTACAGAGCTGGCCGAGCTATTTCCCGTCAAAGGTCTTTAGCAATGTAAACAGGACTAGCTGAGGTGTTGATGTGTAATCTTTGAAGCTAGGTAACAGGTGACAGTCACTGTTTCCCTAGCCTGTCACTCCCATGGTGGGGTGGGGCATAGTTGCACTGGGGCAGGAAGAAAGAGCCATGGCTCCAGGGCCGTCAGCTGAGTTCCAGAGGTGAAGCAATGCCTGCCTAAATGTTAAATGCTACCTCAGTTTTACAGATTTGCCTTTCTCTGCATATTGCAGAGATGCTTTCAGGCCTCCTACATAGCCCAGCTGACAGTACTCATGTAACTCCCACCATTCTCATAGTCACTCATCCTCCCTTCTTAATGAAATCTGGATTAAGCCCTGGGTGGAGGCCTTTGTTCCACTGAAGCTTCATCTGGGCTGGACCCAGGCCCTTTTGGCTCCCCATAAATATCAACATATCTTAGTGTCTTTATTCTTGCCATGGGTTGTACTGGAAGTGATACATTGGAATTAACTCACTAGAATTCCAATGGCTTTTCCATGGGATCATAAATATAAATTTCCCAGATCACAACAAGGGTGGAAAAGGATCTCCATACATCTGCTAGTGCACCAAAGAGCAGAATTGACTTTTACAAAATTGCATGGCCAAAATCTCCTCCCCTTTGTGCACACTGTGTTACTCAGTGTCACATCCATTCTGTTCTTCAGGTGACTTTTGGCTTGAAATAGAAGTTTGTGTATTTTGTTATAAGTTTTAAATTATTAACTTCATCTGTAATTTCAGACTGCTGAGAATTGTTAGCTTTAGAGTCTGTCAATGAATGGATAAAATAACCACTTTCATTTTCTATGAGTTACCAATTAGGTAATCACAATATTCTGGAAAAAGCCAAAGTCAACGCTCAGGTTTTTCTGTTTTGTTTTGTTTGTTTGCTTTTTGAGACTTCCTTCAGAATTTACATCTGATAATTAGAAAACATTTGAAAATGTTAATGTTCAGTTGTTTAGGAATCTATTTCTGCTGCTGCCTGTCCTCTGTAACGTGAAGGTGATGAGTACATTGAAAAAACATTTTCCAGTTGAAATCAAGGTACCTTACAACTATTATTTTTCTTTTCTTACAACTCTGATAATACCCATTTATAACTTTTCTTCTGCTTCCTATTGCACAAGTTTTCCTTGTATAATGAGAAAGAATTCTACCTTGAAAAATCTGTAGAATTTTACTCAGAATAAATGGTAATGATACTGTCCTGCTGTTAATGAATTTTTTGTTTATGTTATGATTGCTGCTTAATAGTAACAGTTTGGAATTAATTCTAATGTAATTTCCCCTCCCAAAGAATTCAAAACTCAATTGTATTATTTCTCTTGTTTTCATTTTCCCAGAGGGTGATATTTAAATTCATGGAATAAAGCTAGTAGTTAGCACAGATTTTATTATTTTCTAGGGTTATGTCCCCAATTTATCTTAAGTCCTCTGGAAATGTAAAGAGCAGTTTTCAGAACAAGCTCTGAAGTAATGAGGAATATTAACCATATTAGAATATCAACAGCAAAATTGTATGGTGACTGCTTTCACTGAGTATATTTCTTTCAATCTCAGCATAGCTAATACATGTTTTTTTAAAAAACCCTGTCCTAATACTCCTCACAGTATTTGCTTGTGGCAGTTATTGATATATATGTTTGACCAAAATAACTCAATGGTCAAAGAATGTGATATCATTTTGAAATATATAGGCTTACCCTTGATTATTTTCTCACAGCAAAAATGTCACTGTCTGCTTCACTTTTTATGTCTTTAACAATCTCATCTCAGCCTCATGGCCTCTGAGTATTTTACATTTTTCTTACTAAGTATAATTAACCTGTGTGTATATGTTTCATTTAAAAAAAAACAAGCAATAAGCAATGAGTTTTTAAGCAGTTTTGATTTTATTGTTGTCAAAGACAGCATTAAATTTGAAAGACTTGACACTAACATTGTTCAAGAAAAGGAAGTACTGTAAAGTACTTTATAAAATAGAAAGCTCTTTAGGTGTATGTGCATTACATCATGCATGTCAAATACCTTAAAGAAGGAATAACTCTTGAATCACAGGATGGTTACTTAAAATGAGATTTAGGGTTCCTTTGGGGCCTGACTCTGAGGACTACATGTTCTGACTCACATCATCACATTGAACACATTTATTTTTAAATGAATCATCTGTAAAAGACTCTTGGAAAATAGTTATCTTCACACCCACCCACAACTTTTTATTTTAAAGTGTGGTGTTTGATATATTGGAATATCTTGTCATATAGAAAGAAATGATTGAAATTGGCAGCTGGGTGAATTTCTTCCTTTTTTTCTCAGAGGGAAATTGATGAGTGTCAAAAGAAACCAGCCCGGAAACACTCCAGTGTTGGGCTCTAGGACAGGACTTTTTCTACAGAAAAGACCAAAAGCACAAATGGTCTAATGGTTGAAAGTGGAAAGCACCCTCCTCATCAACAGCTGTGACATGTCATTTGTTGGGACAGCTGCCAAGACTGGCCACTTATGTATTAGAGACAAGTGACTGCCCATTTTTTTACTCCATAATTTCTGCTAGGTGCCATGAGGCACCTAGTCTCTTTCCTCAAGGATTCACAGGGAAAAAAGATGAAATAAAGCATTTGGTTCTATTTGACAGAGTTCAACTGTTTAAGTCATCTCACTCTTCTTCCGGGGCAGCATTCTGAGAAATTCACTTCCAGGGAAATTCTGAAATGCCGCGCTCTCTGTCTTCTTCACTTGAATATGTTATAAATGCTTATGAGAGTCAAGAGGTGCTTCTCACAAATTTGAAAGTCTTTAATAAAATTTGTGCTTTTTTTCTTTTGCCTTTAGGCATTTCAGGTATTAGGCACTGCCTCTCATACTTTTTATCTTGTTGCTTATCCAATGAGAAACTCTACTTACTTTATACTACTACGGTGTGATCAACAGATAGAGAAAATAGCACTGTATTGCACCTTTAGATTAATAATTGAACCTAAGACTTTTTTCTTAAACAGATTTTCAAACACCTTATTATTTATTTCATGTCATGGTTCTTTTGATTTTTGAGCCTTTCCAGAATGAAAAAATCCTCCACATTATTATGCCGATACTAAAATAATTTAGTGAGCTTTCCATTTGATTTCTATCCTTAAGATGTTTTAGGTTAATACTCACTGGCTCTAAAGATATAAAAAGAACATCCACACACATAAAAAGTATACCTAGATAAATAGACTGTAATATTATTTTGAGTTACAGTAGTTTGTGATAAATGTCGAAATCTTATTTTTTTCTCTGATTTCTGAGCCCCTATTTGTTTTGAAAAGGGTGTGTTGTTGAATTTAAAACACTCTGACCTAACCTAATTATTGAAAATGTCTATTTCAAAAAATATTCATTAAGTATTTTCTAAGGATCAGACATATTTTTAGTTCTTAGGATAGAGCACAACAAATTTCTACCTTTGAGGACTTTACATTCTGAGTATGGGAGACAAAAATAAATAAGCAATTATGTAAATTATTATATTGGAATATGGTAAATGCTATGGAGAAAGAAAAATAATGTAGCAGGTTACTACTAGGTAACAGAGCACATTGTAACAGAAAATAGAGTACTTGGTGTTGGCCTCGGTGATGAGTTAATATTTCTTCAAAAACTTGAAGGAAGTAGTCAAATTAGTCAGTGTAGCTGGAATCAAGCGAGGTACATGGGGAAGCAGAACTAGAGGAGAGAGGCTGGTCAGGATGACGTGGTGTGCCAGTTACCAGCTTTTGGACATCAGCAGTTTACTCTGAGTTTAATGAGCATGGTTGCCATGTTTTGAGATGGGGTGTGACACGACCCATTTATGTTTTTAAATGAATTCTTTGGTTGTTACCCTGAAAGTAGAATGAAGAAACTAGGTGGGTAGGGTGAGGGACCAGTTTGGAGACAAAAGAGACGACAGAACCAGAAGGCAGCAGTCATGGTAGAGACAAATGAATTTAAAACACATATAACTTATAACTTACACCTTGTAAATAATTTTTAATTTTAACTCCACTTCTATAATATGCAGAATTTGATCACAATTATATCTCTGGTTACTCTGTTTAAGAGCGGATGCATAGTATGCATTTAGTAGGTATTTTTTTTATATGAAACAAGCTATTAGAAACAAAACTAGTTATTTCTTATCTAGTGTATAGTTTCACTATTTTGCAAATATTTCTTACACGAAGCTCAACACATCCCTATAGGTTTAGTGCTGTTATCACCTCCATATTGCTGGTGAGGAAACTGGGACCCAGGAAGGTTGTGGCATCTCCCTAAGCCCGGTCAGTGGCAGAGTTATGTCCGAACAATCTAATTGCAAGGTATCTGCTCTTAACACTGTGCAGTACTGCCTTCAAGAACTATAAATCACAATGCACATAATTCATGGATTCTAAAGTGTGAGGTTTTATGCTTGGCATTTGTTCATTTTCATAACTGCAGGAACATGATAGGTAAGCTACACAGACAGACACCAAGATAAAATGTACTTTCTTTGTGACATTAAATCACACACATTAAGAAGTTAAAATGTGCTATAAAAAGAAGCAAATTGTTAGTGATAGCACTCAAAATTGTACCTTTTGTTTTTATTCAGTTCTGAAATATGTTGGATCAGAAAATGTACCATTGCAATTTGTTTTCTGAAAAAAACTAAAGTAAGTTTCTGGCAAACTAAGATAATACATCTTCTCAGTGTAATATTTTATTTGAATACATAGAATTGTTACATTTAAACTTAGTAATGCTACATTTTTCCAACTCAGTTGGCGGTGCATATTTTGAGACATATGACTGAAGAATCCAATTATACACCTCACAGAAAAGGCACACTGAACATCTACAAAAGAGAATTATTTAGAAATGAAGCACACTGCATTTTAACTTATCAAAAGAAAAAAAAATAAAGCCACCCAATTGAAAATTAATGAGCCATATGCAAAATATAGTGAATAATTTATTTGGCAAAATAGATGGAGCATATTATGGAAGCATGTGAAAAACTAGCATTGCCATTTCTGGAGTGGTTAATATTATAGTAAAATTGAAATACAAAAGAGGAGATAGTGTTGGTTAAGATGGAACATTGTATCAGCAAAGAGTAATGATCCAGACATACTGATGTGTTTTGGTAGCTTTCTCAGGTCCAGTGAATATTAAGAAATCCCTACAAAGAAGGTTTCTTTGTCTAGAAATCAAGTTTAAAATAGACACATGGCACAAATGAGGCATATAAATCTCCTGTTAACATTTAAGAATTTTGAGTTTTTGATTTTTAAAATATGTATCTTCATAGTGTATAGCCATAGGCATGTACCTGTATTATCCATTAAATAATATCTCAAAAAATGTGTTGCAGGAGAATATATTTTCCTATTATCACTAAAGTTTGCTTCTAAAATGTAAGAACTGGTTCATTCTGTACACTTTTATGCCTGGTTTATGTATCTTACCAAACGACTTGGCAAAAGTGTAACCAAGATACTCAAATACATTATCATTTTCATACACTTTACTCAAGGAATCCTGTCAGCAACAGGAACCTTAAACTTTCAGAACTGCTGGGCACTGAAGAAGAGCGGAAATGAGAAATGCTTAGTATCCAGAAATCATGGAAATTTGTTTTCACAAACTGCCTGATCAAAACTGTAATCAAAAGAAGACATCATCAGAAGTTGTTATGATTTCCAGACCTGATCACAACATATTTACAAATATTATTTGACAATCTGATTTACTCAAAAAAAATATTCAAAGTTGTGGGTGAAGAAATTCAAAGATGAATGAACTCAATGGTCTTAAAGAATTAACCAATATGCATTTTCCTCAGACACTGTTGGGGGCCTGGGGGAGAGTGGTGGCCAAGATAAAGCACCTAGCCTTGAGGAGTTTAGATCATAAAGGAGCTGGTAATAAGCAAGTATTTGAATAAATAAACATATACTGCTAACATGTAATTTCATATGATTAAAAACATAATGATGAAACATAGACTACAGTAGGGGAATGAGACAGGATTCTTGAGAAAATCATGTTATAGATGTGGCTGACGGGTTGAACCTTGCTGAGGTCATGACATTTTCACTAAGGTCTCAATGACTTTTTATGAATAATTCATGAAAAAGAGCAGAAAAGAGAGTGTCTGCTCTGAGGCAGAGAGCTGTTGAGGAAGCTGGAGTCCATAAAGAAAGCCAGCGTAAATAGAACAGATTGCACAGAAAGGCATGGAAAGTCCATGAATCGAAGTCACGAGGAGTCTAATAAGGGCTGTGTAGCAGCCTAATAAGGGTTTTAGATTTTTATGTAGATACGATGGAAGGTCATTTGCAGGCTGAGCATGCAGATTGACATCATCATATGTTTTATAAGACCATTCAACTGGAAATACGTTTGAAGGTGGAGTGGATGCTGAAGTCAGGGAGAAAATAGGAATCAAGGTCAATAGCTATGTTGTTTTTCCTCTGAGCAATTTGTTGATTCTGGTTGTCCTTTAATATGATGAAAAACCAAGATTTGGGACTTTGCTTAGGAAATCAGAGATTCAGTTTATTGCTCTGTTTGAGACACTTATTAGATATTAAAATGGAGGTAGTTAGGATCTTTTGGATAATATGGGTCTGAATTTCCTGAGAGAACTGCAGACAAAAATTGGGGACTCATATAAGTTTAGGGTTATAATTTATTTGGTATACATGTATGTATTTCTTTCACTGGTAGGGATAAAATGCAGTTCTTAGCACATGTTAGGTAAATGCTCTTACTTCTGAGCTATGTCTTTAGCTCCCTATGAATGGGATTTAAAACCTTAGTGTAGAAGAAAATTTTCCCCCATGGAATGAATACAGATAGATAAGGTGTGGAAGTACAAGAATCCTCAGTGTTTAGATAATAGCAAAGTGACATGAGATCATAGCAGTCAACACAGAAGAAGGAAAGCTAAGAAAATATCCATGTACATCAAAGAGTGTTCTAATTATTTCTTCATAACAATCCAAAGGTTTAGTGCCGTGAAACAGCATCCATTTTCTATATTTATGATTCTGAACCAGCATCCAGCCAGTATGAAGTAAGAATGGTTTGTTATGTCTGAGACCTCAGCTAGGGTAGCACAAATGATTGGGGATGACTGGATCCCACATCTAGGGCTTTGGTTCTTCTCTGCCCCACTAAGTGCTGGTTTGGACTCAATCAAAGCATGGTGTTCTCAGAGTAGTCAAGTGTAGTATATTTCAGGACCCTAAGGAACCAAAATATAAGTTGCCATTCCCTCAAATGCTAGACCCAAAGCAGGGCAAAACCTCCTCTATTGTACAATGTTGATTAAATAGTATTCACATTCATTTTATATTTGATTAAAGAGGAAATAGGTAACTCCTAATTATCTTCAATTTCCACCTCTTTCTCACAGTGGTTAACTATTAAGAACGTTTACAACTTGATCACTATTGAAATGAAAGTGTACACCACGTGGTTGTGAGGATAAGAAAGTGTTGTGTCAGGAGGATCAGAAGGCTCCACAGCACGATTAACTTTTGAGCTTCAAAGATGGCGTTTGCTGACTAGAGAGGCAGGGAGCGCATGTGCAAAGGTGTGTTTCATGGAAGACCAGTCTGTGCTGAGAGAGTGGAAATGTGCCTGAGCACTGCCATGCTAGGAAGAACTTTATCCAGTAAATATTGGGTATCGCTGGATATTTTTATTAAAAATTTCACCTGTCAATGTGAGGGGTGAAGGAATATGGAAAGAACAGAGACTGGAAAATCACATATGATCATATGACAATCAATAACTCTATGAAGTAAGCTATAGTGTGTGAGAATCCATAATACAGGAAAGATTTAAGAAGACAACAGATACAAGACATTGTCTCTTGGGTGAGAAAAGATTAAGGGGTTAAGAATAGCATTTAGAGAAAAAGACAGTAAGATCTATTTCAAGGGTTAGATCCATGACTGTATGGAACAATAAACAGTCTATTAAGCTTGGAAAATGGAATGATAATCTGCATTATGAGCCTGTTCGCTTATTTAGTTATTTGCTTAACACTTACTAGATGCCTGGCATGGAACCAGGCTCTAAGGAAGCAAATACAGATGTAGTGGTTCTTGCCATAGGTGGACTCTGAGTCTTGTGAGGCTGATTTTTGCCTGTTGGGTTTAGAGAGGCCTCCAGAACATCTCAGAGTCTCTCTGGCAGGAAAAGAAAAGAAGTACAGAGTTCAACTGTATCCCTGTGATCTGCAGAAGCCAGTCAGGATCCAAACTGCTTTTACTGTATTTCCCTTGATGTTGGGTTGCCTTCTTTCTACCCCTGAGCTTTCTCATCCAAGAGAAATCAGTGTTTACTCTGCAAGGGAAAACATTGATCCAACCTTCAGCCTGTGCTTTCTCTGCCTATTGAGCCCCCCCCCAGGCAACTAATTAACTTTAAATTTGCAATTTCAACCTGCTTCTTTGTGAATTTCTTTAGAAAGAATTTTCCTATACATGCTGTTTCTCTGAACAACCTCTAGCTTTTCATATTCTTAGCCGCACCACTTTAAAATTCCTATTTTTTTCCACAAATCTTTCAAGTTTTAACCCTTACGAAGTGGTACTGAGCTAATCTTGCTGTCAGCTTTCTTTAGTGTTGTATGTGTCAGGATCAGTTTTAAATTAATTTTTTTGTTGCTGTTAATTTTGTAAATTTTTTTTGGTACTGCAGCTTGTGGTCTTGTTAGAGATAGAAGATTTGTGCCTGGGAATGAAGCTAAATCCCATTCCTTGAATTATTTATTTTATGATTCCTAGAAACAGGCACACATGGATTTGATTCTCTAAAGTAGCATATGAACTTGAACAATTCAGTAGTTCCTTTAACCTGAGTTTATTCAATTTTATAATGAGACCAATAGAGAAGATGGTACTTCACTATGACACACAAGATACCGGAGAAATTATGGGGTACAAAACCAGAAAAAGTCCCGGTGCACTGAGTTTGTATTCTGTTATATTTGCTATAAACTGAACTATGTTCCCCCCACCTAATTCACACGCTACAATTCTAAGCCCCAGTTTTAATGCATGTAATGACAGGGAATTTATTAGCTTCAGCTGTTGGGACAAATTTCTCTGTCTTCTCTTAACTCTAATAAAGTGGCTCAATTCCTTGTAAAATATATGCAGATTCAGGGGAGGAACTATGCCATGTAGTCACATGCTATTAAATTACAGTTTTTAGTTATTTTTTTATTTTCCTAGTTTCTATAGTCAAGTAATTCTACACTTTGTGACTTTGTTCAAAGTATTTTGAAATCTGGCTAGAAGAGCCCCATGGAAAAGCTTTTAGAGTGAGGACAAAATCTAGAGCTTTCCCAGGTGCCATAGGGATTTTAAATGCACATTGCAGGAAGTGACCAGATTACCTACCGTGTGTTCAGATTCTCCGTACAGGAAGCAAGAGCACTGTATTATATAGTTTGCACTGAGTTCTTGGCCGTTACTCCAGTTTATAGATAGAAGAACCCAGATTGGAGAGAAGATAAGTTGCCTGTGGTCACATAAGTATGTAAAAGTTCAGATTTAAACTTATGTGCGTGTACTTTAGAGTTTAACCACTTCACTAGGAATCTTTTCTGATTTCCAAGGTAAATTTAAAAAATTCTCTCATTATTTTCTAAATATCAATATTTATTAAATATTTCATATATACAGAAAAATCATAGAATAATAGAATGAAAAGAATGTTTAACACCTAAATTTAATGCGTTATTTAATTTGTTAATTTTTTCAGGTTTTTTTAAAATCTTTTTTAAAGAAATTAACAATATATTATAAATGAACAGTGTAGAAATTTAATCATGTTAACACCTGTAGACTATTTCACTGACTTTAACTATTTTTGAGTATTGGTTTCATAAACAGGAGATAGGTAATCCTTTATTTATCATTTCTTCTAATGAAAGACATATATTTCCATTTTTATATTGCAAAAATATTCAGCAATAGTATCTAGAAGTAATGACATCATTTTTTACCCTTTCATTGGTAGGGATTTCAGATTATGTAACTCAAAATGTCAATTTTGGCCTGAACACACTGCTGGTCTTCTAAAAGTCTGCCTTTCCTAGGTAATTTGCTACTATTAGGTGTCACCATGTCACTGGTCAGTGAGACATTAGCAAACCTTTGTGTGGTATTTCAGGAAAGCCTCCTTAAATAGCAAGAGAGGAATTCTTTTTTCCTTTTTCTTTCCTGGAGCCTAGAATGCAAACACAGTGGTTGGTACTTTGCCTTGACTAGAAAGCCACATCCAGAATTGGTGGAACAGTAAGAAAAGAGTGCACTGGTGACTACAAAGTGGCCTGAACAAGGTGTTGCTAAAAAAAAAAACAAAAAAACAAAAAAAAAATCACTATGGAGATTTCTAAAAACAACAGGCTTAAATGTCCCATTCAACTCATCTATCCTCTTTCTGGGTGTCTTCCCGGAAGAATTAAAAACATCATACCACAGTGGTGTATGTGCATCTATGTTTATAGCAACACAATTTGTAACAGCTAACTCTTGGAAACAACCCAAATGCCCATCAACCAAATCAACCAAGGAATGAATAAAAAAAGATGTTTTATTTTTTTTTAAAAAAGGTGTTGGTTTTTTATGATAAACATTCAGTTTTTAATAATGAAATTTGTACTTCTTTAAAAAATGAAGCCTGAAAAACTGAACAATTGATGAAAAAAAGGCCCCATGTCATGTGATGCCAGGAAAGAAGATACTACCTTTATTTTAAAAGAAAAGGAACATTTGTTAAAGACCATTCAGAAGAAATGAAGAATAATAAATATTAGAATACCAAATCCTCAGAAGGGTCAATAAAAATACTTTGAGTTTTCTAAGTTTTCTCTTGTTATATTTGCTGCCAAGTAAGAGTTCTCTTTGATTCCTTTTTATAACCCAAGTATCATTTGAGTGTTGCATATGTGGCAGAACCTTTATTCTTCATGTTGTGTGCAAATGTTTTGCAATCACTCTCTTAAAACCCAACAAAGTCCCTGCCTATACAAGTATTTCCTGTAATATTTGAAATTTACAACTGATGTTGTTACCCATATGTCCTAGAACTCTGAGCAACACATTCATGTGATGATCCAGACTGAATTTCAATGAGTTACCAAATTTAGACTTTTAAATTTGTATGACCTATACTTGTAATATAAACTTATACCTCATTTTGCTATTATAAAAAGGAGTCTCAGTAATGATCCTGTCAAAATATTCAAGTTTTAAAGATATCTGCAATATACAAATTTACTTTTGCTTTTGAATGTAATAATGTTGCAATGCACACTGTTTCATTGAACTCTCTTGGTTGCATTCATGGTTTTCATCGTTTGATTCTTAGAAAACTGCTTGAAAGAAGCAGATGGTAGGGGAGTAAATAAAGACTATTTGTGATTCTCTAATTATTTAGCTGTCTAAACTACAGAGATTAGTCAGTAACTACCTACCCCCAAAGAGATAGGATAGTTGAACTCCCTCCAAAAGTGTTAATGCAAATTATCTTTACCATGTAATTGTGTGTAAGTAAAGAACATATTTCAAGAATAATTGTCAGAATATTTTTGTTTGTATTTCATACTAGACATAAATAAGATTGTTCTACTGTGATCATTAAAAGACATAAATTTGGAACTTTATTCCAGTATTTATGTCCTCAATTCAGTACATGCTCCAGATGACTTGTGTATCTGTTTATGCAGACAAGGTGGGATAGATGAATTTACTATGGGTCAGACTGAGTTTTGGAGACAGGAAAATGCCTCTAGACTCATGCATTGACAGATATGAAATGAAATCATGTGTAATTGCTAACGATTGTTTTTGACTTTTTAAAATGGCAATTTCATCTTTCTTGATCCAAAAGTAATAGTTCAACTATATTCTTTAAGCACCAAGTGTTTAATATATATTCAATTACTTAATTCTCACAGATATTCAATGGATTATAGCAGTTTTGCACTACACAATATTGTAGTATTTGTCTCCATTTTACAGATGACAAAAATGAATCGATGGGAAGTTCTAGAATGCTCCTTGGATCATTTTTTGTGTTAGATTTCTACAACTGTGACAAAGTAGCTGAGTGAGAAAAAAAAACTTAAATTAGGAAAGCCTTGTCATAGCACACAGTTCCAGAGGTTCCAGTCCATGGTAGGCTGGCTCCATTGCTTTGGGCCTCAGATGAGGCAGAATAAATACCATAGTGGGGAAATCATGCAGTAGAAGAGTCTACTAACCTAATGGCAGCCAAGAAACAGGCAGAGGGGAAGAGAATATGTGCTGTTGGGCTTCCTCCCTCTTCTGTTTTGGTCCATTTAGGCCTTCTCCCATCAGAAAGTGCCACCCACGTCGGGGCAGGTCTTTGATGTGCTTGCTGTACCACATGCTGGTCTTCTCCGGAAACACCCTTACAGATACACACAGAAGTGTGTATGATTAATTTTCTAGATGTTTCTCAATCCAATAAAGATGACGATCAAGATGAATCAACACACACACATAGCCAGTCAATTTTGGAATTGGGTTTAGCATCCAAGTGCTCTGGCTCTGATGCTATAGCTCTTCCTTCATGGGGTACGCTTGTTCTAAATTTAGGCTACAAAATACAATCGTCAAAATTCACATTTCTGCTTTGAACTGCAACATGCCTCAGATTTCTATCCCTTGGCCAGAATATACACTCGGTTCCAGACCCATGTGTATGACACATTCTTGGACAGCTCCCCCTAGAAGGACTCCACATTCTCCCACTCAGTATCTCCAAAAGGGCATCATCATCTTCCTCCACTCCAAGCACTAGCCAAATTCCAATACTATTTTTTCTTGGGCTTCTCCTCTATTTCAAGTGACAAGCTGAATTATTACTTCCTGGTCTTTCTCTTATCCAACTTCCTGCAAATGCCACTGCCAAAGTTTTTCAATAAAACAATATGAAAGACACTTGTTTTTCTGACAGATGTTTGTCTGTTGGAATTCAGTAACTTCAATCACGGGATGAATTTCTGAATATGCAAATTTAACTATATTATACATATTCTTTGCCTCCTCTAGCACTTGAATATAATACTTATTGCATGTTTTGCAGCTTTTCACTAATTTTTATTTTTACTATCCTTGTGACTCCTAAGTTCCACACAAGGAATGTTATCACTGTTTGTAGCTACATTGATAAATTATACCTGTGTGATACATTGGAGTGAATTTAAATTTAGCATTTCTTTGTGTAATTAAGGTGCTCATCAGTCTTATAAAATTTTTATCTCAATTACCCAAATTACTTGCTTGTTCACTTCTCTACATACTTGGCATAAAGCACTTTGAGTAACACATAGCCTGGCAGGACTTGTAATTGTTTCAGGGTTTTGTTTTGCTGTTGGATAGATCAAACATCTTTGATTTATAATACATTTCTAAGTTACTATACACTGATATTTTAAAGCAATTAAAATAGTATCTTTATAACAGTCCCAACTCTTTTGATCAAATTTAAAGAGATCAAAATTATTTCTGTAGAAAATATAAATAAATTGAAACCAGTTTCCCCACAGTATCATACCCATATAACTTACCAGCATATTGAGATTCTTTCTTACATGCAGATCAAGATATTCGTGGTTACATTTGTCATCTGCCTACTCCTCATTCAATATAAATAATCCACTTGGCCAGAGTGTGCTGGGTGCCAATATGCTGTGATTTATAATGTAAAAACTATTTTTTCATGTAATGGAGTTTTGGTTTTTCAGTGTGTTGGTACGTAACAATCCTATACCAAAGGGGAAAAGTGTGCAAGTTTTCTGTGTATTTTGAAATACTTAAATATATATTTCCTGAAACACACTGTACCCTTAGGGTCTGGTTCAATCTTTGGTGACCTTGGGTTTATCTCATTAGAATTAGAGATTCTGGGACACCGGGAAGGGCGGTGTTGGTTACAAGAGATCCATTGGTAACAGGAAAACAGAGAAGAATTTGGTTTGATTTCTTCATAAAAAATATTCCCAGAAAAAATATACAGCACCAGGGCTTTTATCAGTGATTAGACTCGTTCTACCAAACAATCTGTGTAAACTTGACCCTTCCTCTGTAATAATTCAAAGCTGGCAAATCTTGGTCACATATAAATTCTTCTTATCCTTAATGGTGGCCAGGACCATTTCTGAGCTACTCCTGACCTCTTGGGAAAATGTGTGGCCGCTTTTCCTATCATACCAGGTTGCAAGCAATGAGCAAGACTTCTCACGCTGACTGGACACTCCACAGGCATCTCTGTTTTGCTGCTTTTGTCTGGTGTGCTTGAAATGAGGTAATGATACGTCTTGCTCTCACTTTGAGATGTATTTGGAAAGTCAGACAAAGTGTATAAAGGGTGTAACCCTAACGATTCTATCACCTCTGTTTCACCGATCCCGTCTGCCCAGAGATGGAGGATAAGAATAGGATGGTATCCGACCACGGTCTAGCTCTCTTATTTTCACTCTGACTCTCTTCATCCCTTACTTAGCAAGTCTTTCTTAGTCTCAGAATTAGCAAAATGGGCTGATTCGGAGCATGTATTTTCTAAGTCATCTTCTCTTATACGTGCTTGGCTTTTAATTTCAAAAGTCAAGAATTTGCTTTACCTGCCATTATTTCTCCCATTTCATTTCTTCCTAATGGAAAGTAAGTGCTAGATATTCTTACTGCTTATTTCTCGAGGGAAGAAAAGCAATTAAATTACTGGAAAAAATAGTGGTTACCATGTTAAAACATTTTTGGATTATATGATGTTTCATCTGATTGTTTTTATTATAGTTTTAATCTTTGCTACAGTGAAAATAATTCTGATTGATTAAGGCTAATACTTTAAGTTTTTTTATTAATTAAGTTCATTGGTGCTTTTTGGATATACATAATGATCACATTTATTATAAGGTATTTGTACCTGTTCGTGATATAATTTGGTTCTTTTTGTTCCCACTCTCTTACTTACAGTATTACTAAAGCATTAAAAGAAGAAAATCTTTCTCATAATTCAATGTGAGAATCACAGTATACCTCAAATAGTGTTGCTCTATGTGCATTAGTAGCTCTGTGTTATATTTTTTGCTTAATAAATATAATGGATAATTAGCATACCAAAACCAGGCTGTCCAGATGCTTAACATTTTGTATACAATTAAGCTATATTTTATTACTCATTTACTTTAATAAGTCAAATCTAGTCCTGTAATTAGTTTTTAAAATATGCACCATTTTAAACTAATGAGAACTTACTTAACTAAGTAGAATAATGTGAAATAGAGAGTAGTTGCAAATATTTATTTTATTTGTGGGTCATAAGTTTAACTTAAAGTCTTCGATAGCTCAGGAACTGTATCTGAAATTTTTAAATGTTGAAAAACAACTAGGCAAAAAAAATTCTAAGAGATGCTAAATTCTTTTGGATGGTTTCTGAAATTAGTTACCCAGGACATGTAGTATAATTTTGTTTTTGCTAGTTCTAGTTGAGACTATAGGAAAACAAATTACTTGTAAGTGCTGATAATGGTAGTGACTTTTAGAGGACTATATTAATTGAGGAGCCATAGAGCCAAGCGCATTACAAATTCATGGTGACACATGAGAAATGTTTTTCCTGATTTCACTCTGGGAAGAAACTATATCCAAAATAATAATATAATAATCACAAAGTCTTGGTGATAGTGAAAATTGAGATCCTTTTGGTTAGTGACATCCTTGGAGAGCTGGAAAGCAGGCATCACCAAGCACAAAGCCTTGATGGGAAGGAGCAGTGGTGCAGGGAGCCCAAGGAAAGTAAGGACAGATGTTGAGGGCTGACCATAATTGGAGATGCAAAGGGTTACTATGGTAACAGGAGACGTTTAGCCTGCCAGAGAATAACCAACATATGAAAAGCATGGAGAGATACACAGATAACAAAGTTACCAGAGCAAGACACACGAAAAGGGGACAGTAAATTTAGAAGATTTTTCAGAGAAGGCAGCAAAACAGTGGTAGTAGACAATAAGGCAGTGGATAAAAGTAAGTTTATAAAAGAGCCTGTCCTTCTACAGAACCAGAGCAGATCAAAAGCAGAACCCAGATACATGTCAAGAAAGCATGTAGCTATTGGAACTCACTTGGTGTTAGTTACCAAAATTAAATTAGGTTAATAAAGAGGGTATCAGAAAATGGAAAGATATTCCCTGCTACTCGGTAGGCAGAAACAAAGTAGTGAAAATAGCCACATTGAGAAAACTGTTGCATAGATTTAATGCAATCCCAATCAAAATACCAATAGCAGTTTTTGTAGAACTGGAGAAAGTAGTTGTCATATTCATATGGAATCAGAAGAGATCAATAAGCAATTCTGGGCATTGAGACAAGGTGAAGCCATGACAACCCTGGACCTCAAATAATACTACAAAAATACAGTCATAAAAACAGCATAGTATTAGGCAAAAGAAACAAACAAACAAAACAGACTTATGGGTCAATGGAACAAATCAGGAGATACAGAAACAGCTCTAGGTTCACTTAATTATGCAATTTTTGACAACGGGACCAAATCCCTGTGCTAGAGGAAAGAGTGCCTCTTTAACAAGTGATGCTGGAAAAACCACATGCTAAATGTTGAATTTAGATCTGTATCTTTCACCATACAGTAAACTAAAATCAAAATGAATCAAGGCTCTCAATATTAAAATACAAACACCTAAAGCACTAGAAGCCAAAATAGGTAAAACTCTTGAAGACATAGGTACAGGCAAAGACTTTCTGAATAAAACCCTGGTTGCACAAGAAACTATCAAAAATCATCACATGGTTATCTTGCACAGCAAAGGTAATGTTCAATAAAATGAAGAAACAATCCACAAAATGGGAAAAAAAACACTTTCCAATGACTCCACAGACAAAAGACTAACATCTGGACAAAATAAATATCTCAAAGAAAAAATTAGACTCTTCAAGTTTAAGGACTCAGTCAAAACATGGGCATCTGAAATGAATAGACACTATTTAAATGAACAAATACAAATGGCCAACAAATACATGAAAAAAATGTCCAACACCACTGGCCATTTGAGAAATGCAAATTAAGACATTAAGATTTCACCTTACAATCTTACACCAGAAAGGATGGCTACCATCAGGAAATAATAAATGCTGGTGAGGCTACGGAGAGAAAAGAGCCCATCTTCATTGTCTGGTGACAGTGTAAACTGATACAGCTACTATGGAAATCAGTATAGAGATTCCTTAAAAAACTAAAAATAGAAATTCACTTCACACAGCTATTCCCCTCTGAGTATCTTCCCCAAAGTGTTAAAATCATATCACAGTAATCTAAGTATACCTGTGTGCATAGCACTACAATTCATAATCGCTAAATCTTGGACATAGCCTATGTGTTCACGTTCACCAGCAGATTAATGGGTAACACAAACATGGTATTTATACGCAATGAACTACTAATCTGCCATTCAGAAAGATAAACTTGAATGATTTGTGGAAAATGGATACACCTTGATACCACAATATTAAGTGAAATAAACCAGACATACAACTTGAACACCATATAATTCCCTTATATGAAAAAGTTAATACAAAAAAAGAGAGAAAAGGAAGTTATTGTATTCTTAAGTAATTTTTGCTGTCAGCTTCTGGTTTCTGGTCAATGTGCTATGAGACCTCACTTCATAGCATTTCCATTTCTTTGAATATACTGCAGTCTTTATTGTTGCTGGGAGTGTTTAATTTTTAAAAATTCCTAGGAAAAATACCAAGGTTAAAGGAATTATCTTACTTATAGATTTTATATCCAGACTAAATGGTGTCATTATTTATCATTTACTAGTTCACTTGGTTTTATTATATTGACATTCATATAATCTAATAACAATTGCTTTTTTCTTTCTTTTCAGTCCTTTAGCCTATTATTTCCTTTTCTTGTTTTATTTTGTTGACCAGAACTTCCAGTAAATGTTTAATACTACCTATAGCAGTGGACATTTCCATCTTATTTCTGAATTTTTGATATCTCATGTACTTTTAGTATTTTATATTGTGAGAATTTTGTTACAGTTTGTATAGTTTGCAAAAATCTGTTTAAAAATTACCAATAATTATTGAATTTTAAAAATCAAATTAGTAATAGTATTGTAAAATTGGCTCACAATGTAAAATTAAACTTGAATATTTTTAAGCACACATTTATCTTTTTTAAAAATTTCTGTTGAGAATTGTAAGAAAGGATATTTCTTATAGACCACCTAGTAATAAGCAAAGTAGGGAAAATATATTTCATTGAAAATAGGTTGAGGAGAGAAGGAAATGTTCAGAACTGGAAAAATGAATAGCAACAATAGTTTCATAAATATACTCAAATGTTTTCATGTAATATTTTTGATGTTTTAAAAATTACGTGAGAACTTTTTGTCTTCATCATGATTATGTTAAATCTTCCAAATTGCTTCATAAATGATCAACGGTGACATGTAATTAAATTACTACATTGGTGTCATTAGCACACCTAAGAGCATGATCATTTGGGGCTCAGAGTGGGGAACTTCATTAATTACCTTCCTTGAACTGTGCTTCTATGGAGAATGTGGAGAGTGATGAATTGAAGACCACCTGCCACACAACGATCCTGATCCTCTGCCTCCTTTTTTTCAAGTCTCTCATCTCATTTTTTCTTCACACCATATGATTCTATTGTTCTCCATAATATCGTCTCTTCAAGTTTACTGTTTTCCTTTTCAAGAAAAAATACAATAAAGAGGAAAAAAAGAACAAATACGATTTTTAAAAATCAACTTTCTTTGTTTAGTTACACTCTTGGAATTTAAAATAAAAGCTTACTTTAGTTTATTTTTCTTAGATTCTTACTGGCAATTGTGGTAGATTGATAACTGGTGGTCAATTTGTAATACAAGTTGAACTAAGTCAGCATGGTGCAGGGTATGGATGGCCCACCTGAAGATTGCTGCCAGCATCAAGAAGAGATCTGGAGAGAAAGAGTTGTTGTTTGGAGCTGTTGATTCATTTGGAGCTGTTGGTTCTCCTGGAGGAGTTTGTCATGCTGGCTTCCCTGGTTCGCACTCGGCTATTAGTGGAGCTCAGGACCTTGTCACTGAGAGTGGCTGTGGTTTACTTTGGGGGAGCTTTAGTCTTTACTTTGATTATCATTTCCTGGCTTTGGAGGGAAAGATACGTGCTGTTCAGTCTCTAAGAGAAGCTTGTCACATTGGCATCCAGGTATGAACTCAGCTGTTTTCATCATCAAAGAAGCTCAGGACCTCCCTGTTATTGAGGATGGCTATGGTAGTTTTCAGGGAGTCCTGATCTTAATTTTGGGCATCACTTCTTGGCTCCAGTACAGAACACTCAACCTATTTGCACAGATCCTTCACCCTGCTGGCAAAGACTTTCTAGCTTCCACTGCTGACCTTTGGGCCTTCCCAGCACAGATTCGTGAAACACACTTGCATGAGTCATTGCTGTGGGCTCTAGGCCTCCAGTTGGACTTGCAGGAGACACTGTTATGGACTCTAGATCTTCAGCTGGACTCGTGCAGGACACTGCTGTGGGATACAGATATTTGACTGGACTCTCTAGGTCTTTAATGTACGGACAGTTTTCCTGCACTTTGTATTTGACTCCTTGTGTTACCATTATAAATAATACTGTGAATTATGTGTCCTCTATTGTGTTGTTCTTGAAAACCCTAAGTGCAACAGTAATTATCCATGAAATTGATTATTTATCATTGATTATTTGATGGCTTTTATTTTATCTCTGGCTTTTTTGCAGACTGATCTCCTTGAAGGTAGGTTCTACCATATTAATTTTTATATCTCTGGCATGGCACTCTTTACAGTACCTACCACATGGAAGGCATGTGAATTTCTGTGGACAAAAAAAATAATCTCCTTGGGTATGCATGAGTCACTGAGTCATCCATTTGGCCTCTGAATGAGTGGCATTAATCTGGCAATGGGCCCCATCTGTGCATGGAATAGTTCTTGTTCTTCTAGAGCTTCCACATACAGAAAAACATGAGCAAGAAGCAAGAAACATAATATATTATTAAAGATATAACATAGGTTATAAGTAAACAAAAAACAAAGATGTAATTTCAGGTACTAATGAGTGTTATAAGGAAATAATAGAATGTGGGTAAGGAATGATGGGCAGGGACCCGTCTTAGACAAAGTTGGCATGAGGAAGAAAGAGGAACATGTGAGCAGCATTCAAAAGCATGCAGGTCATGAGCACCTTCGGTGTCTTTATTCTGAATTCTATGAGAAGCCACTGGAGAACTGATGTCACAGAAATGATGTAATTTGATCTACATTTGACAAAATCACTTTGGCTACTATAGCAGAGCCATAGGAAGACGGGGCTAGGGTGCGGCTCATTGGCTAGAGTAGCTGCTCGATGTGAGGCTCTGGAATTCAGTGTAACGGGAGAGGGGAATTGTAGTGCTGGGGAAGGACAGAAAACTATGAAGAGGATAAAGAGAAAATCCAAAGCATTGCACCAGTCAGAAGAGGAAGAGATGGAAAGTGATCAGATTTCAGCTACATTTAAAAGTTGAGAGCATAAGATTGATCATGATATTGGACATTACAATATCACTTTAGTACTTAAAGTTACACGATATCTAACAAAAGTTTTATGAAGTTGCCAGGATAGCTCTCATTTGCCTACAAAGGCGGTCATTGGGTGTGGTGGTATACAACTATATAATCCCGCTACTCAGGAGGTTGAGGCAGGAGGATTAACAAAACTAAGCTGGACAACATTGTGAGACTCTGTCTTAAAATAAACAAAAGTAGAGAGGTAGTGCAGCATTCCCTGGGCTTAACCACCAGTACCAAAACAAGCAAACAAATACGAATAGAAATAAATAAGAGTAGTTGACTGCCTGGTCTATCTCCTACATGGTACCACATTTGAAGAACTATTCTTAAAATATGTCGTCATAAATTTAAACCTCCACTGAATTCTGTTAGAAAGCCATGCGGAAGGATTCATTTTATATAATCGGTACTTTTATTGGTATTTTTTTTTTTTTTGTACCAGGGATTGAATTTGCATCCTTGCACTTGCCGGGCAGGCTCTTACACCGCTGAGCTAAATCCCTGGCAATGCTTTTAATTTTCCATGTCCCTAACTTTTTTTTTTTCTGTTTTTAAATGTAACTCAACAACTGTTCCACAGTCTCTCTCCTCAACTCTCCTCCTCAGCCCTCTCTTTCTTCTCCTTCCATCCCTTCCTGTCTATCTATCTATCTATTTTCCTATCATCTAACCCGTCTATTATCTATCATTTCTCTGTCCAGCCATCCAACCGTCCAGAGACACTCTGGGCTTCTTCAGAGGTGGATGGAGGTGATTTACAGGTGTCTTTGATTTCTCCTCTCTGCCCACCACAGGAGGTGACTAGAAGCCAGGCAAGCAGAAGGCCAGAAGGGCAATATGGCTACCTTAGGCTTCAAGATCAGAGACTGAGAAAAAGTTTAGAGACTCATAACTTAACACCTGTTTCCTTCCCTATATTTATCAGTGGTCAAAAGCCCAAAAGCACAGGTCCAAACGAAAGAAAATCAGTTTATCCTAATATTAAACTGGAAATTCCAATACGTCATTTTGGTTAGTAAGATCTAAAACTGATCATTTGCTCTAAATATTTGCTAGTGCTCATGACGAATTATCTTAAAAACCAAAGGAACTAGTATATATGTGTGTGTATAGTGCTCAGGGTTGAACTTAGGACCTTCATATGGAGCTAAATCACCAGCCCTTTAATTTTTTTCTTTTGTTTTGATACAGGAACTCACCAAATCCCTAGGTAACCTGGGCTGGGCTTGAACTCACAGTTCTCCAGCCTCAGCCTTCTAGAGTACTGATATCATAGGTGCACACCATACAGAGCTAAAAGAAACATCCTTAGGGGATAAATATACCATGTGGGGCATGAGGATCACAAGTCAGAAGCCAGCCTACAGAACTTTGTGAGACTTTGTCTCAAAATAAAGCAGACTGAGGTTGAAAATATTTTAAAATTTTACTATATAGAGGGACAATTATTTTAAAAACTCCAATTTTGAGTTCTTAACTCTTACTTACATGTGAATACTATTTATAGATTTTTTTCTTTTTTTTGAATTTTATTTAAAGAGAGGGGGGAAAATAAAGCAAAACAGAAAAAAAGGGTAGAAACAATACAGAATTTCCCCCCCCCCAAAAAAAGTAAGAAATCACTAGTTGATACACTACATATTGTCTTCTTGGATGTAGTTGTTCAAGTTACAAAATTAAAGCATACAAAGTGAACACTGAAACAGTAAGGCTACAGACAGTTCTGTTCTCTGATCCATCAAAAACTTAGCAACATAATTATCAATCCTACACCCTTAAATATATATGCAGTTATATGCTTTAGAGCACTTTCTTTTCCTCCTTTTGCTTTTTAAATCCATTGTCTGTTTAGTTATATCATGTTTCAAGTTGCTTACTACGTACCTTACTGATCTGTTTTGTTGTCGTTATTTACTTTTTTAAATTTTTTATTTATTATTTTTAATTTTATTTATTTATTTTATTTTGAAGGTAG
This sequence comes from Hydrochoerus hydrochaeris, assembly GCA_004027455.1. Classification (NCBI taxonomy): domain Eukaryota; kingdom Metazoa; phylum Chordata; class Mammalia; order Rodentia; family Hydrochaeridae; genus Hydrochoerus; species Hydrochoerus hydrochaeris. The sequence continues at coordinate 759 of PVLA01009525.1, read as the reverse complement.
CAATATACAGCAGAACAAGACAGGATATAACCAACTGGGGCAGTGCAGTGAAACTGGGACAGAACCTCACAGCAGGTTACTGGGACAACAGCAATAGGCACAATAGTACATCTGGTTTTCTTCACAATAGTTGTTCCTTCAATCAGATAGAGCAATATTGAAGGAAATACCGTAATTATAAAAAGAGAATATTGAATAGAGCAATACCATTGATTAGAACAGAGCAAAACAGAGATAAAAATATTTGCCTTCAAAGAGATGGCAGAAGAAAATCCCCATTATTTGCTATATTTCCTATAGTCAAACTCACAAGACATGCTCAGATCTCTGGCTCTCACTTGCTAGTGTGGTGGTGGTGGTGGGGTTGGGGAGGGGGTGTTGATTCTTAGCCTGTACCCCGGTAGGCTCACAGCTGCCCACCAGAGGGGTGAACTGGCTGCCCGTTTTCCCAGCGCCCTAAGGTCCAACATGGCGCATCACGAGTCTCAGGAAACGCTGATATGATTCTTGCCCTGGGGCAGCCACAGCTTGCCAGACCACAGCCACTTACCAGAATGGCATGCCTCTCTCCTTCCTTTTCTACAAACTTCCACAGCTATGGACTCAAACTGAAAAGGAGTCCAAAGTTTTCCTTTGTGTCTTCCTTTGGCTCTTAAAAATGTCCCAATCTCCTTCTTGTCCCTTTTCTTGCACTCTGATGCTTTCATCTGTCAGAAAACTCAAATCCTTTAACTTGTTCTGATATTAGTTATCAGGAAG